>JNEM01012000.1:0-12643 GCA_000697335.1 Conidiobolus incongruus B7586
ACTTAAATTAAATAATTAAAATCTATTATATTTATTAATAATATATATTATTATATGATAATATTTAGTTATTAATTGGTTAAAATATAAACACTTAAATTTTACCTAAGATAAGTTATAAATTTATAAGTTTTTAGTGATAAAAAAAATTAAAACTTAGTATATCTACCTTTAGCTTTTCTAACTTTTTTAAGTTTATAGGGTATAGAATCAACTAATTTCTTACATTAAAAAGGGTTAATCTTGTTTTATACTTCTTAAACATATTTTTAAAGTTAATCTAAATTTTTTATTAAGGGGAAAACTTTAATAACTTTTTTTAACTAATCCTAAAGGTGTTTAATTAGGTTAAAGTTAAAAAATTAAAGAGGCTATTTTATAATTATTATCTTGTTATTTTTAAGTTATTTGGTAGTAAAAGTTATAATATAGTAAGAGGTATTATCTTGTTAGAAAATAATATTAGATTTGTTTAACTTATATTATTTAATAGTTTTTTTTTAATTTATTGTTTAAAATACTTTAGTACATTTTAGTATTAATTCCCCTATTAACCTTATAAAGATCTTTTACATCTAAAAACAATATACATCCTTAAATAATAATTAACCTACTATTGTACTTTTAGGTAAAATTAATATAATAGTTACAAAGTAGTTTTATATTTTTTTTAAAATATTTAATTTTTCTATTAGATTTACTAAAATATATTTTTGTTTTATTAAACTAAGTAACTTTACTTTAATTAGCTTTAATTTAACATTAATAGCAATATTTAAACTTTTACCTAGCTTTACAATAGGATTTCTTTAAGTAATAGTATTTTTTCTTAAAGTGTAAATGGTATCTATGTTAATATAAAGTATATATAATAATATTAGTGCTAACTAATATTTTTGTATAGTTTTATAATTCCTATTATATTTCTATAGTAGTATTATATTTACCTATATTAACTAACCTATAGATATATTTCTTATTATATATATTTATAATTTTAACATACTTAAATTTAAGTTTAAATATGTTTTTATTATTATTCTTAATAGTTTTAACTATAGTAAATTAACTAACAATAATAATTTTAATAATATCACAAGTTGATTTACCTACTTTATAAAGTTAATTAATATACAAGTAGATTTTTTTAAAGAGGGATTAAATATAATAATACTAATAAAAAAAATTAGTATATCTATATAATATTATATAAAATAATAATAAAGAGAGAAAAAAGATATAGTTATATATTGTTAAATATATCCTTTTATCTCAAAAACTTGTAAATTTATAACTTACCTTAGTTAAATATTAAAGGTTAATATTTTTGCTAATAGTTTACTAAATATATTTAAATATATTTATTTATTATTAAATAATATACTTTAATTATATATTATAATTTTAAGTAATCTAATATATACAATTATTTTAGTTATTAATTAAAATATATATATTTTTGATTTTATGACTCATTTTTGCAAGTTAGTATATAAGTAATTTTGATTTTATAACTTATTTTTATAAGCTAATATATATTCATAATAATTTGGTTTATTTATATATAAAAATAATTACTTTTAAGATACTCCTTTTATATATTAATTTTAACAAGGCTTAAAGGTTAATATATTGATAACTAAGTCTTATTCTAATAACTTAAATAATATAATATTAGTTTAAATATAGTTGATCCATTATTATTGATTATGAATAAATCTTAGAGCCATGTGTAAAATAATATTCTATTATAGTTTAATATAAATACTTTAATCAAAATTTAATAAATCAAAGTCTAATTATTTATAAATAACTTTGATTATTAATTAACTCTCTAATACTTAAGGATCAAGTTATTTTATTTCTTTAAAATATTAGGAGACTAGTTTCCTCTGTCCTTAACTATTTTCAATAATTTATAATTTAAGAATTATTTTTAAGATATTAAAATTTCATTTGAGGTCTTGTGTTTGGTATATTATAGTTTACTTTTGAATAGAAAATTTAATTTTATTATGTTAAATATTACCTTCTAGCTAACTAAAGAGTTATTAGGTATCAAAAAATAAATAAAATCAAAATCTGCTTGGAGCCCATAAGGCATTAACTTTCCAGCTTTATCCTAATACTTAAGATTGATTAATGAAACTCTAACTTGCTATGATATTTTGGAAGCAGAAACACAGCCAGAATTATTTATTTTTAACTCAAAATGACAATAGCGTGTTCAATGCTATACTGTTTGAAACTAAATACTATTGTAGAATAACATCCAAGTATCTGTGCTACAAGTGGTAGTTTACCTAGGCCTTGATTAAATAATGATAGGTATTCTCAGAATTAGCTGAAATTATTGGAAAAGCAAAATTAATTAAATGATACTCGAATAAAAGAAAATATAGATATTATCATTAAACTTGCCCTTGATATCTATAAAATTCTATAATTCTAATATTTTATCAAAATATCAGATCAACAAGTATTTTGAAATCTTGATAAAATTACTGAAATTTGTGTCACATTCATCACCAAACTTAAATATCATTAGTATTGGCCAAACAATTAATTAATCCAACTAGCTTAAGATCTGAGCAACTATTGAAATTTATTTTATTCAAGGTATCTATTGGTTGCATTTTTGTAATAATTTTATTGGTTTCTTAATATCCCATATTATTAGAATAAAAGATGATCTCATAAGCTTAATCATTTTCAATATTACCTGTCCCCTTAACCAATCAAATTTATCATCTTGACAATTCAATTTCATATAAATCAGAATAATTTTTCAAATAGTGGTATAGCATTAAATAAAACTTCGAAGCTTAATTATATATAATCAAAACAGCTCCTATAATAAATATAACGTTAGAACTGCATATCATATCTCTAGTTAAATCAATACAGCCTAATAAAATAATAATTTATTAGATTTAATAATCAATGAGCTCTCAGGACTCTACAACTCCAGTTGGTACAGAACCACAAGATGCCGAACTTTACAGTTCTTGGGCACTACTAATCCTCACAACGCTTCTCATTTTAACATTGCTGAGTAGTTATCTTCTTCAAATTAAGAAAATCAGAATTATTCATGAAACTGTAATTTCTATTTTTACAGGTTATTTGATTATTATTCAGTTATCACATATAAATAATTCATAATTTTAATATAGGAATGGCCGTGGGTTTTATTATTCGATTAACAGACAGTCATGAAGTACAAAATATGGTCACCTTTAAATATACTTATTTTTTTAACTTACTTCTTCCACCAATTATTTTGAATTCTGGTTATGAATTGAAAAGAGTAATAATTCGATATAAATTTATACTAGTTTGAAGTTGGTATTAATTTTATTTAGCAAAAATTTTTTGAACATTTTGGCTATATCTTGATTTTTGCATTCTTTGGTACTTTTGTTTCCTCCTTAGTAATTGCGTAAGTTTATTAATTTTTTAAATTTTAATTACTAATATGAATTTAATTCAAAGGATTCTCGTTTACTTAGTTGTTTTAACGGGTATTGGCGGTCTCAATATGAGCTGGGTTGAATGCTGGATATTCGGTTCCATCCTGTCATCTACTGATCCTGTGACTATCATTTCAATTTTCAATCAACTGAAAGTTGAACCAAGCTTATACTTTATTATATTTGGAGAGAGTATGCTCAATGACTCTGTAGCCATTGTTTTATTTGAGTAAGTATCACTAAAAATTTATATTAACCAACACCTACTATATTTATATTATTACTTTAAAGGTCACTACATAGTATGGTGGGTAGAGAGCTCCACTTTTCAGATTTAATAGAAGGAACTGTATACTTCTTTACAGTTTTCTTCGGATCTTTGGCTATTGGTTTATTGTCAGGGCTTGGAACAGCTTTATTACTGAAATTCACTAAACTTCATGAATTTCCTGGTACTGAAGCTTGTATTATTACTCTGATTGCCTATGGTACATACTTCTTCTCTAATGCAGTTCAAATGTCAGGTAAGCCATTTAACTATAACTTTAGAAATCAGGTTTATTAACATAAAAATATAGCTATTGTTTCATTATTATTTTGTAGTATTATATTGAGACATTATGCATATGATAATCTTTCACCGAAATCACAACGTAGCACCAAGTATATGTTTGGAATCTTAGCACAACTTTCAGAAAATTTTATTTTTATATATTTGGGAGTTACTCTTGCTACTAAAGAAGGAGAAACATATAGCGCCATTTTGATTATATTCACTTTGATTGCCATTTTAGTCAGCCGATCAGCCTCGATATTTCCTATATCTTCGATCATCAACTTTGTTGTTAAGAAACTCAGGCCATTCCAAATCAAGCCAGCAATTCCATTCAATTACCAGGTCATGCTTTTTTGGGCTGGATTAAGAGGTGCTGTCAGTTTTGCCTTGGCCATGGAAGTTACTTCGCCCAATGCATCTTTAATGAGAAGTACCATTTTAATTATTGTGGTCATCACAGTGGTGGTTTTAGGTGGCACTACTCCATTTGCAATGAAGAAATTCAATATACAAACTGGTGTGACAGATGATCATGATGATGACAGCGATTTAGAATTTGATTATACCCAATTTAGGGCTAATGACTCTCCTGAAGAACAAGTTGATTCGCGCTTTCCTGAAAGACCTTCTATTTCCAGTAATCATAATACAGAAGATAGAGATGATAACTGGTTCCAGAATATCGATGATACTTACCTCAAGCCTATCTTCACTAAAGCTAGGAATTCATTGGCTGTTGAAAATACTTCAGGTCAGACTCCTACACCGCCTCTACTTCCATCACCTCAACAATTCCAAAACCATGCGAGCTTAGAAATATTATCTGATGAAGAACCTCATATTTAATTTTACATAATACTAATTGTTTTATAATTAAAATTTCATATATATATATATATATATATATATAATTTGATCTAATTCGTATTTTTAATGCAGATAATACAATTATATAAAATAGCATATTATTAAATAATAAATGCCATAATGAATTTTAAAATTTGTCAAGATATTTTTTTTGAATATTTTTATACATCAATTTTATAATTTTAAAAACATTCAAAATATTATGAGAATCTGATTTATTTTGTAATTTATTTTTTATGGTTAATATCACTTCAGAAAAAAAGTAATAACAAATTTTTTTGATTTCTGATTTTTCAAATAAATTAAAAGTTTTGAATATCAGAATATAAATAAAATAAATAAACTCATAGAATAAATTGATATATATTTATATATATTATTACTGTTTGATTTGAAAATTAATTATTAAATTTACATAAGGTAAAACCAAAGAGTGATTATCAAAAATCTTTTATTTGGTTATCATTGATACTAAACCACAACCCCTCTAAAATCTATAAAAATTTACAAGTAACTAATGGAGAAAATGCCCTATTTAAAACTGCAGATTAATGTTGGATTTGTGACTTTAAAGCTAAAAGACAAATTATCCAAGATTTGCCAAAATCTGGTAGGTTAATTTTTATTATTACTCTTCTAATTAACAAAAAAGTAAAAAATTACATCAAAAATCACCTTTTTATTTAACCAAAAACAAATATCAAATAATTTTAAAATTAATCATAAAAGTATATCCTTTATAATTTAATTTGAAATTTGTTTAATTAAGAAAAACATAAAATGGATATCATATACTTTGACATAAACTTAGGAGAAATCTAGGGTAGCTATAATAATAAAAAATTTAACAGGACATAACCAATAACCTAGACTTTTACATAATATCTTTGCAAGTGATGAATTTTAGATTCTTGTGTATATTCCTTTATCTAAACATAAATCAAAATACTATGCTAAGTTAAAACAAACATTAGCACAAATTCAAACAAAAATCAATTAATACATAGAAAAATTCTAATTGGTAAAATAATTATAATGGTATAATGGCTTCTTATTTTGTTCTTGATGATTAAAAAGTTAACTATAAATTATATAAATTTTTTCCAAAATATAAATTAATAAAGATTTTTAATTTGATTGATAATTATAAAATTTATATAGTTTAAGCTGTAAAAGTTTTTCTTAATAAAAACAACTGGCAAGAGCTATAACATCTAGTACATTTACCAGACTGTAGCCGATACAATTATAATTTCTTTGGATAATTAAAAAAATATGCTTGCAAGAAAGTAAATTCAAAAGGATAAATTAACCAAGCTTATGAAATATTAAATTTTAGTCATCAATAAAAAGGGCTGTTTTAGGTATTGAAAATTTAACTTAGTCATGGCAAAATGTTATTATTAATAAACAAGAATATTGATTTTATAATTTATAATTTTATAATTTTATATTAAAAATTAATTTGAAAAAAGTGCCATTACTTATTTTCTAATCATATAATAGGTTATTATATATTAACCAAAAGGTTTTTGATATGGTTTTGTTATTTGAAGCAATTCATATATAAATTAATGGTCTATTAATTTGAAAGCTTTTAAATTTGTATTTCAATTATTAGTATGATTATGTTAAACTTACACCATAAACAATATACCATAAGCATAGATTAAGAACTATATAATCAAAACCACTCAATACTTATACATTTGAAAAAACAACCTTCAAATTAATAATGTTATTAATCAAATAGGTAATATTAAGAATTAAAGTTTTACAAACCCTAAATATGATTATTTCATATGAAAAAACCACCTTGACTCAAGGTAAAATTTGAAATTTCCAATCCTAGCAATGAAATCCATTTTTTCATCAAAACGAGGCTAGGGTTATGTTAATTATATAGATATCACTCAGGGCAAATCTAAAACATTCAAATCACATAAATCTATTAAGTGAAGATAAGCAAATATTAAACAAAGCAATCATATTAAATATTGGATTTAAACATATAATAAAATTTTGGAAAATAATTAAAATATATAAAAATTTTAGGTTAATTTAGAAAACAATTCAAAGCATGAAATTCCTGAGACTCCCGGAGACTTTATTGATAAATATATCAGAAATTAGATATTAAGAATAAGAAATTGGATTTTTCTGGCAGAAAAATTTCAAGATTTTGGACAAATTTTCCATAACATTCAAATGCCTCATATGTTATAATTTTGTTGAGAAGCCCAGCACCAATGAGTCACTCAAAACATCTACATCAACAAATTTATAACCAACGCTTTCAACAATATGCATAGATGCCCTGTTTACAATGAGTTTCTTTTTACAGATATTCAAATTTTTCTCAAATGCAAGGAAATTAATCACCTTAGAGTTATCATCAAATATCAAAATATCAATACACAATTGAATATTTCTTTGACTCACTAGTCTTACCCAAAAGTTAAAGTAGCTGTATATTTGATTTAATAATACTATATATTTTTAATTATTGAGTAAATTATATTGAAAATCTAAAATAAAGAAATATTGATCATAGTAATTATTTTTAAACTGATTTATAATTACTTTTTATATTATAATAAATCTTTGTTAGAAACTATGTATTATTTAATATAATGAATTTAGTTAATCAAATACTATTGTATATAATATAGGTTATAGAAAATTTAAACTGCAATAAATATGTTCTATATATTATTATTTATTAAAGCATAATAAATTACTAATTTATAATTTTTTTCCTAAATTGATACCATTATTTATTTCAATTATTCTAACATTTATTAATATAACTGGAATAAAAAGCTGATTTCTAAATATTGCTCAATGGTATATTATAATCAGAACCGATAGCGAAACTTAGGTTGTTATGTATTATTTTATTAAAGTTGTTTAATGTAAAAGTATTGATATAGATGATTCATTCATTCAACAAGCATACTTAGAATTACAAATTTCGTTGCCATTACCGTTTTGATCTTTAAAATTATTTGATACGACAATAATCCCATAAAGTTAAATAAAAAATTTATAATTTAAATTGATAATAAAATTAACTGTTTTAATTAATAAAGGGTTTTTAACCTTTGCTAATAAATAGAATAATAATAGATACTTGTAATAAAATTAGTAGCTTATATAATATTTATTACAGAATAGACTTGACCTCATTTGATTACATAGTTTTTTCTAGTTCTGTAATTTATTTTTAATCATCAAAATGTCTTCCTCAAAATTCTCTTTCAACACTGTTCAAAGAGAGAGAAACTTTAGAAATTTGAGCAAAGAAACCCTTTATCCCGATTTGCAAAAACTTACCGAAGTCCATATTGAAGCTTTTAACAATCTCTTTGGTCCCTTCAAGAAAGATAGAAATGGTAACACTTACAGTTTAATGGATCTTAGTATCAAGAATATGCTTCCAGTCGGTTTTCTCGATAAAGACGGCAATAAGATTGAACTTTGGGTATCTAATGTTGTTTTGGACAAATGCCTTTTGCCAGAAAAACATTTCAGTACCACCGATCGTAAAATTTATCCTTCTGAATGTCGTGAAGGTTTAAGAAATTACTCTGGTAACTTATCTGCAGAAATCAGTATGAGAATCAACGACGGTCCTGTCACTACTATGATACAAGATCTTGGTCAATGCCCTATTATGGTTAAATCCAATCTCTGTCACTTGCACAAAATGGGTCCCCAAGACTTAGTCAAGCATAAGGAAGAATCCGAAGACTTTGGTGGTTACTTTATCTTAAATGGTATTGAAAAAATCATTCGTCTTTTAATTGCTCCCAAGCGTAACCATGTCATCGTTTTGAACCGTCCATCTTTAACTAAGCGTGGCGCTGGTTTCAGTACTTTAGCTAGTGTTATCCGCTGTGTGAATGAAGATGAAACCTCCATTACATTTACAGTTCACTACTTGAATGATGGTAACTGTATGGCCAAATTCTACTGGAAAAAGATTGAATATTTGATTCCCGTTGTTTTACTGATGAAGGTAACTACCCTTACAATTCTAATCTAAACATACTCTAACACTATTCAAATAGGCCTTAGTACCTTGCTCAGATAAGGAAATTTTTGATGCTTTAGTTCAAAATGACTTGGGCAACTCCTTACTTTTAGATCGAGTTGAAATTATGTTAAGAAGCTTCAAGACTTTCAACTTGTACTCTCAAGAAGAGTGTCTCAAATATCTTGGTAACAAATTCAGAGTTGCTTTCAGTCCACCCGATTGGTACACCGATAAGGAAGTTGGTGAGCTCCTCATTAAGAATGCTGTTCTCGTTCATCTCAAAGATAATCGAGACAAATTCAATCTTCTATGGTACAATTATATTATTATCGCTCTTATATCTTTATTAACTATTGAATAGCTATATGATTCGCAAAGTATACGCCGTTGCTTCCAATGAAGCCTCTCCTGATAATCCAGATTCTCCTCAAAATCACGAAGTTCTCCTTGGTGGACATCTTTACGGAAACATCATCAAAGAACGTCTCTATGATTATTTAGTAGCTTTTAAGAGAGCTGTTCTTACTGATCTTAGACTCACTCCCGCTAAAGTTAACTTGAATGATGGTATATAATTTATATTGATTTCATACTCTTTATAACTAATTTTTGAGTTTAGAGCGCTACATTAAAAAAGTATTCGCCAAATGTCCAGGAGATATTGGTGACAAATTAAGATATTTCTTGGCTACTGGTAATTTGGTCTCCAGATCTGGTCTTGATCAATCTCAATTTACTGGTTACACCATCATTGCTGAAAAGCTTAACTTCTTGCGTTATATTTCTCACTTCCAATGTATCCATCGTGGTGCTTTCTTTGCTGAACTAAAGACTACTTCCGTTCGTAAATTGCTTCCAGAAGCTTGGGGTTTCATGTGCCCAGTTCACACTCCAGATGGTTCTCCTTGTGGTTTGTTAAATCATTTAAGTCACAAATGTAAAGTCACTACTCACTATAACGATGTCAGCGGCATTCCTGCTATTCTTGCTGAATTGGGTATGTCTCAACTTGTCAACGGATGTACGAATAACCCTAAGGCCATCACTGTCCAATTAGATGGACGTATTGTTGGCTGGTGCTCTCCTGCCGTTGGAGCTAAAATTGCTAAAGAATTGCGCCACCTAAAAGTCGAAGGCCATCCCGATATTCCTTTAGACTTGGAAATTGGCTTTGTCCCACCTTCTAATGGAGGTCAATACCCCGGTTTATTCTTGTTCTCAGGTCCCTCTAGAATGTCTCGTCCTGTTAAATATCTTGCCAACGGTAAGACGGATATTGTTGGTCCTTTCGAACAGGTCTACATGGACATTGCTTGTTTGAAGGAAGATATTGTTCCTGGTATTACCACTCATATGGATTTCCATCCTACTGATATTCTTAGTACTGTTGCTAATTTAACACCATTCTCTGACTTCAATCAGAGTCCTCGTAATATGTATCAATGTCAAATGGGTAAACAAACTATGGGTACACCTGCTCAAGCTCTCAAATACCGTTCGGATAACAAGCTTTACAGACTCCAAACTGGCCAAACTCCCATTGTCCGTCCTCATCTCCACAATGCTTATGGTATGGATGAATTCCCTAATGGTACTAACGCCGTTGTCGCTGTCATTTCCTACACTGGTTACGATATGGAAGACGCTATGATTTTGAACAAAGGTGCTCACGAACGTGGCTTTGGTTACGGTACCATTTACAAGACTGAAATTGTTGATCTCAACGAATTTAAAGACAGAAGAGACCCTATGACTTTCGCTTTTGGATTGGGCCCTAATCCTAATCCCAAGATCTTGGAACACTTGGATCCTGATGGTTTGCCTCGTCTCGGAACCTCCCTTAAGGAAGGTGATCCTTTCTTTGCCTTTCACAACACAATGACTGGTAAAGTCGTCATCAAACGCTATAAATCTACTGAAGTTGGTATCGTTGATGAAGTCAAATTATTGGGTAACCCCGCTGATAAGAAACCTCTCGAAAAGATCCAAATTCGTCTCAGAATCCCTCGTCCTCCCGTTATTGGTGATAAATTCTCTTCTCGTCACGGTCAAAAGGGTGTCTGTTCAATGAAATTACCATCCGTCGATATGCCCTTCTCCGAATCCGGTATCCAGCCCGATATTATCATTAACCCTCACGCTTTCCCTTCCAGAATGACAATCGGTATGTTTGTCGAGAGTTTGGCTGCCAAAGCTGGTGCTCTCCATGGCATTGCTCAAGATGCCACTCCCTTCCAATTCAACGAAGATTTCCCTGCTGCTGACTACTTTGGTGAGCAACTCATCAAGGCTGGTTACTCTTACCACGGTAACGAACCTATGTACAGTGGTATTACTGGTGAAGAATTCCATGCCGACATCTATCTCGGTATCGTCTACTACCAGAGATTAAGACACATGGTTAGCGATAAATACCAAGTGCGTACTACAGGTCCTGTCAACTCCCTTACCATGCAACCCCTCAAAGGTAGAAAGAACCAAGGTGGTATTCGTTTCGGTGAAATGGAGCGTGATTCCCTCTTAGCTCACGGTACTTCCTTCCTACTTCAGGATCGTTTGATGAACTGTTCCGATTACTCACAATGCCACGTCTGCCGTAAATGTTCCTCTATCGTCTCTCCCATCTCCGTCGCCCCCACCACTATTTCTGCTTCTCGTACCGTCACCTGCAGGCTGTGTAATAGCGAAGAACATATCGATGTTGTTGCATTACCTTACGTATTTAGATATTTGACAAGTGAATTGATGGCTATGAATATTAAGTTGGAAGTTGCCGTTCGTGAATAGACGATATAGTGATTGTTTGAAGATTATAGATATATCTCAACAATTGTTATTATTTTAATAAAAAAATTTCTCATATTTTAAATTAATAATGATATTAGCAAATAAATCATACCTAATAATCTGCCTAATATGATAAAAATTCAAATACAAGAAATAGCTATATATTATTAGTATATAAATTAACTAATGGCAAAATTTTGAAAATAAAATTAAATAAATATATTAATATATGATTTATAAAAATTAATACTGTCTTATTATTAATAACTCTTTACTTTTTCAAGCTTCTAACACTTAACAATTCTTTATTAAAGACTAAAATTTAATGTTTCACAAATTATACTATCTTAATGATAAAAACTACAGTAGTTATATTAATTTACTTTATAAAGTTAGAATAACTTAGGTTGTTAAATAAATAAATTAAAGAGTTAACTATTAATTTTATATAGTTATAGAAATTATATGATTTTATTAAGATAAAATTCAGTTAATTTAAATAAAATAAAGAATAAATTATAAGAAAGTTTAAATTAAAGGGTAAAATTATAAATTATTAAATAAAAATATAATATAAATTAATTTGTTTATAAGAATTTTTTTCCTATAAGCATATTTTTTGATTGCTTAAATTAATTATAATTACATAAGTTGTAATTTAGTGAATATATTAGATATAGTAGTTTTTTAATTTTTTTATATATAATATGTTTTATAAGTTTAACTTTATATATTTTATAAATATTATATAAAAAAATAAGTATTTTTAATTTATAATAAAAACACCAATTAAAAAATATTTTATTTAAAAAAAATAATATAAAACTTATTATTAATTAATTACATTTAAAAAATAATTAAAAAACATATACTAATATAGTTTATTATAATAATTAATATTTATTAAATAATAAAATATTT
>JNEM01012004.1:0-32879 GCA_000697335.1 Conidiobolus incongruus B7586
TATTCTTATATCTCTAATATGTAGTTATTATATTAATATAATAATTATAATAATTATCTATTATATTTTTTTATTTGATTGAAAAATATAAAGTATAAATAAATTTTTAGTAATTTACTTTTTGGCTTTTAATTTAATAATCTCGAAAAAAATCCCATCTATATCTAATATTTTCTTTATAAATTATTGATAAACATTTGTTATGTTAAAATGTCTATAGTTCTTTTTGAGTAAAATTATTTTAAATCACTTTTTATACCTATTATTTAATCAAATAATATTTTTTTTAATAATAAAATTATATAAAAATAATGTATTAAATAATAATAATAGATACAAGAATATTATAGATCAAAAATAATATTTATTTGATTTATTTTATATTAACATATTCTCAATACTTTTTTATTATTTCAAATATCAAAAATTAATTAATTTACTTTATTCATATGTGTAATATTTGGAAAAACTCCATGTATATCTTATTAAATCAAAAATTGATATTATATAGTTAAAAATATAATAGTGCTAAAACGTTATTGAAAAAACGAAATAAATTCATTCATTTTAATAATTGTTTATTATAATTTGAAGCTCTATTATTAAAGATTTTTATTGAAATTATATTATTATGATTTTAAAATGTATTTTTTGTTTATATGAAAATTTTAAAATAACAACCTTAATATTTTACTTTAGCTTTAAATATGAATCGAAACTTTTTTTGAGTATAAGATATAATATTATTAATATTTAATTATCAAAGAAATAAATAATTTCAACTTAAAGTTATATATTAACTCTTTGTCTAAAATTGAAATCAAATTGAATTTTACTCAAAATAGTTTTATTTCAAAATTTATATTATTCATTTAATATATTGATGAATAATAAGAATTACTATATTATTCTAGTATTGGAAACTAAGATAGTTATTTTGAGTTCAGATTGATTATGTATGACATAGATTAAATTGATATAATTTATTTAGTTTTTTATTTGAAAGTTTCCTTCTGATAGCTAGCGTCTTTTTTTCAGATTAATATTGATATAATTGAAATAAAAAGGTAAATGTATGAAATAATTTGGTAGTAATGTAATAATTTTAAAATAATTATATATTTCAATTGAATTAACATTAAAATATAATATTCTCTCAATTCAAAAATTTTACTTAATTTCATAAAAAATTTTTATTTTGTTTTTCAAATTCATATATTTAATTAAATTAGATGATTGCTGGATCAATTTTGCTGTATATAATTGTATCAAATTATAAAATACATTATCAGGGTAAAAAATTTTAATTTAAAAATACAAATGTATATATTAATAAAATAGTTGATAATAATCTTTAATATTTTAATGTTAAGTATATAAACCATTTTATTTTATTTATCTTTAGCTGCTATATTTTATATTTGGATTTCCCTTCAATATCTAATATTAGTGTCAAAAAATTGTAGCAAATTATTGACACTGCAGATGAGAGAATTCTTACAAGGATGGTCAAAAGACATAATACAAAATCTTGATGACTCTCCTCCTATAAAACTAGATAGACCGACCATAATTAAGATCCCTTTTTTAGAAAGCGATAAATATGATCTAGAATCACCAATTCGACCATATTACTGCACTTCAATGGGTTCCTGTACTTGAATTATTTTCTAAAGTAATTTCAAAGGTTTATATTTTTAAAATTCTTCAGAGAGATTAATTATTAAAGTACCCATATTATGATGATCTAAGAAACTATTAAGGGAATAATTGTTTGGCATAGAACTAGTATCCATCTACCCATCTGTATGAGAGATTTTTTTGGATTGGTTTCATTTGAAAGATGAATAAAAATATTCTAGTTCATAGTTATTATATTACTTGAAATATCTGTCAATCCGAAATAAATTCATATTTGATTCATATAATTCAAGGACGATTATTATAGTGCTTATGAAATAATAATTACTGGTCAGAGTTTGAGAAGATCCACTTCTATATTTCATGATGCTAAAGAAGATAGATACATTCTCGCAACTGGAAATGAGGTTGAATTATTCTATTATCATAGTACTAGAGCCGTTAATAGAATTCTGTTTATCATATTATCCGTCTACATATTCCAGTGATCGGATATGAGAAAAGAAATGATCTATTCAGTGATATTAATCCTAGGTAGATATGTTACATCCAGATATCTGGTGATATACACTTATCATTCTCTTCAACATTCTCCGAGCCGCCTATATTATTTGACCAAGGTATTGATCAAGATCTAAATCACAATAGCAAGATAGTTTTTTTCCTCATTCCTTTCATTCATTTTTGCTGCTTTAATAAACATATTCTTCCACATTGATGAATAGAGCTTTCTATTCTATTCATTTTTTGTAATTTTATAAATTTTAATATATACTACATCTATAGGCATATTTCAAAATTTTATTGTAATAAAATTATATAATAATTCAGATTATAATAGTTTCTAAAAATTTGAATGAATATTGTTATTTCTTTAAAATATTATGGTTAATAAAAAATAAAAATCATTTAATCAATCTAGAATTTATATTTAAAATAATAGCTTAAAAAATTAAAATATAAATTTATAAAATTAATTTATTACAACTCAAGTCAAAGTATTTTGAATATATATTTTTTAAAATATACTATATGGAGAATGTTTATAAAATAAGAATCAATTTTATCCACTCACTATTATATATAAAATAAATTTTAAAATTATTATTATTATTGATTATAAAATTATTTTCAATTTTCTGAATATATTATATAAAAGGTTATAAATTGGGTTTTAATAGATAAAATAAGATTAACCACAATATATTAATATATAAAATATTCCACGATATGATATAATTAATATATTTAATTTTGTATTTTTTTTGAATAATACTAGATTATTGTGAAAAAATGACAATTCCTAATAATATTTAATTGATAATAATTTGTTATTATATAAAAAATTAGCTCAGGTAATATATTAACCGCTTTAGTATAACCAAAATCATAATAACTCAATATTTTTCTAGAATCATTAACTTAATAAATGTTTATTAAGCGTTTAATTTAAAAAACATTGCAAGAACTAAAATATAGGTAAAATTAATCAATCTGATTAAACTCAAATATGAAATTATTTTAGTGATTCATATATTCTATCTTGAATTTTCAAAATTTTTTGTACAAAATATTTAGTAAAATAGTTTATATTCATAAAACTCTATTTATTTATATAGAATAAATCTTGTTTTTAATTTTAATTAGTATATCAGAATATATAATTTGAATTATTTTATTAAAAAATATAATCAGTATTTGAAAAACTAATACTTATAATATATAAACTAAGAATAATATTCAAAGCTATCTTTAAAAAGTTATTATCAATTAATTTGTCCTATTTAATATTAAAAAACTGATTATTTAAATTTTTTTTAAACTATTCAAAATTAAATCAAATTATAAAATAAAATGTCAAAATAAAATATTATTTTTTAATTTATAATATAAAATTATATAAACGCAAAAATTACATATAAAATATTTTTTTTAATATGGAAACTTTTGTTCTTATTAAATTCACAAAATATAATAATTTTATTCATTTCTATATTAATTCTTATAAATTTTGATTTGAGCCTTATAATAAATAAAATCATAAAAAATTATAATATTATTAATATGTATTATTTGATTAATATTCATTATTCCAAGAATTCTAAAAACTTTTTAATATTTTCAAAATAATATATAATTAAATAATAAAATAAGTGTAATATATAATTAGTTATTAGTAATATTATCAATCCATAATATTGATAGATATTAGGCATGTATCTTTAAGTAATATAAATGCTATCTTTATCTTTGAAATATGCAAATTGAATATCTAAGTTTAAAACATAAAAATATTAATTTATTGTTATTTGGGTATAATTTTTAAATATCAAAATATTATATTAGAAATGAATAAATATAATTTTATTATAAAGGGATATTTTAGTAATATTAATTCATTTTTGCTTTCTCTCGATTAAATTTATCCTCTTTAAACTAATTCACTAAATCAAGTTTTATTTTCTCTTGCCAACATCCTTTTCTCCTGGATCCAAACTCTGTTTTACTATTAAATATTGAATAAGATTATTTAATATCTGTGATAATATTATAATGTTAATAACAGAATAATTCTGTAATATATTTTTCGTTATTTCAATTTTGTGTTATCATATTTATGAATATATTAAGAATTATCAAATAAAATGCTGAAAGTATTCTTAAAAAATTTAGAATAATTACTGGTTATTCATGATAATCAGGTTATAAATTTTAAATCTGGAAACAAATTTACAATTATTATATTCAAATTAGTAAATTATGAGAATTCAGGAACTAATTTTTTAAAATAGAAAATAGAAAACTTGATAATTCAATTATTTTTCAAATTTAAAATTTGAATAAAATGAATTCTGAACCTTATGTATTTAATTTTTAGAATTACATAAAAAATTTAAAAATTCAATCTATAACATTAATTATTATGATCAATGTAAATGCTCTTTAACTAACCATTATAATATTTGAATTCAAAAATAATAATAGCTGTTATTCGCTTTAAATAAGATATTTCTCAAAAAATAAAGAAATATATAGGTATATTTTGAAATTTGCAAAGATCATATTAATTAACTTTCAATTTTATGCATGTTTATTATTCCATCTTATTATATATATATCGAAATTTAAATATTTTTATGATTGCTATAATTATTAAATTATGTTTATTCAATATAATAAAATAATAATTTAAATGAGTTTAAAATGAAAATTTAAATATAATTATATAATAAAAATAAAAAAAAATTAATAATTTTTTTTCTATTTAAAAATTTGAAAATTTTGATTTAATAACTAAGAACAAAATAATTAATAAATTGGGAAAAGGGATAAAGTTCTTATATTCCATAATATCCTGAAATCAATTTTTTTCACTAATACTCACCCTTGAATTATTTTATTATTAAGGAAAAATCTTTTATTATTTAGGTTGAAAATTATTAATTTTAATTTCTAGTAATTATGTAATATTTTTAATTGATATAATATTAAAAAATATAATCTTTTTATATATTAAAGTTAGAAGGTTAATTCAGTTTACAAATTTGTAATATTAAATTAGTTTTTATTATTCAAATTAAGATATTATATACTAAAAATTAAATCATTGAAAATATATTGTATTTGATTATATCAATTTTAATAAAAATTTAAGGGTTGTATCATAAAAATATCTTTTTTCAAATCCAAAATTGGACTATTTTTTTTAAAATTAGTTATTATTTTTGGTTAACTTTAATGTGGAAATCGTTTAAACCTTGACATTGATATTGAAGCTAACAAATAAATATCAAACCCTTAATTAAAACTTATGGCTCTAAAGAATAGCGAAAATTGTAATATCATTATAAAAGAGAGAAATTAGAAAGCATTTTGAATTATAACAAATTTCAAAAATATAATTTATTTTACTGAAGGAATAGGAATGAAAATATTGAACTATTTATTGCTAACTACCTGTATCTCTGGTCAAATCATTTCCGATTGGATAGAGAAACTTCCAGTTAAATTAGGCCACAAAATAGAGTTGTTTGATTTATTCGAATTTCCCGAAGGTTGGATCAACGATTTGGCCAAGAATGATATATACTATCCCCCCGAGAAATTGGATGTAGAGACTAATGTTATTGTTCCTTCCATGGATCGCATTAAATTTCACTTTAACTCTGCTTTGCAATCTTATTGCCATATTTCTCCTGACCTTTATATGAATTGCTTATTTGGAAAATGTCGCGGCTTCAAAATGTTGAAATCTTTTGATCATTTATACTATGGAAGTATGGTAGTAATTGGAGTATATGAAGATATCAAGGAAATTGTTGTTTCTCACCGTGGTAGCTCTAACTTGCAAAATTGGTTAAGAGACTTTAGCTTTGGTTTTGTGGAATTGACAGGATTTAATCAAGATATCAAAATTCATAATGGTTTTTATAGTACTTATAAGAGTTATGCTCCTAAAGTAAACGAACATCTCTTCCAGATCTTGAAAGATCCCAAATACCAAGGATACAAGGTTATTATTACTGGTCATAGTTTGGGAGGTGGTACTGCTACTTTGCATGCTGCTGACCAGACCCAAAACATCCGCGCTACTGGTCATGATGTTGAATTGTTTGTCTATCATAGCCCAAGAGTTGGAAACAAAGCATTCGTCGACCATATGGTTAGCTTAAACATTCCAATGGCCAGATATACTAATAGAGGAGATATCGTTAGTCAAGTTCCCTTCCGTCATCAGGGTTATGTTCACATCCCCGTAGAAGTTCATTTACCCTATTCCACCTTATTTACTGCTGAGCCCATGGTTTGTTCTCAAAAGTACGACGAAGACCCTAAATGCCAATGGAGAGATCGTATCTATCTCAATCCCATTGATCATATAAATGGCTTTAATAAGCCTGCAATTCCTATGTGTTAAATTATATTTATTCAAATTTTTAATTATTGAAATAAATATCTTTTTTATTATGATGAAAATTTTATTTAATAATTTGAATAATTAAAAAATAAGTTTTTAAATTTGTTTTAAGCAAATTAGGATTAAGAAAAGGTAGCTATACTTTATTTAATTTTGGGAAATTGCTCTTACTTTAGTAATCGATTTACACCAATATCAACAAAAATATAACTAAATATTACAATCTGTTGATAATAGATAGTATGTCAGGAGTATATTGATATTTTATCAAAATACAACTATATTTTTCTCAGTTTGAAATAGCTTTGAATAATTAATTTTAGTAAATTTTGAATTTTTTAATATTTCATTTAATAATAATAATTACATTTAAGAGCAAATTTTATTTGAATAATAATATATAAAAGTTTTTAAATTATTTGATTTCAAAAAAATATTTAATTTGTTTAATATAAATTTCTCATTTTATAATAATAAATTTTTTTTGAAATATTTATAAAATGACAAAATTTGTGATTATCTTTAATTCATTTAAATATTAGAATTAATTTGAATCACTTGCTGATGGTAATGCTTAAAATTATGTTATATTTCAAAAACACACGTCCGTCTCAATTCGATAGTTAAGTGAATGTTACCACCCATTCATAATGGATTTGTTGGTCCATAATAAAATAATGTTCTTTAATTCCTATCCCAATCCTATGTCATCCACTGAACAAACTATTTAAACCCAGAAGTGATAAGGATAGGGAAGCATTCTATTTTTTCTAGATGTTCTGTTACGATGTCTCAATAGTAAGTAAGCTTTAAGACTTATGGGATTAATAAATAATTTATTAAGTTGTATTATGAGAGCTTTTCTAACCATAAGCTCTATTTACAAAACTTATTATAAAACACAACAATTAATCAATTCTATAATATTAAGGTATATCAAATATAATTTAACTGATCAACTTGAATTAATATAAAATAATTTGATTAATAATGCATATTATCTTTAATTAGCACTAAGTTTAATAATTTTTCATTTATTTAATATTTGATATTTTATATTTTGTAAATATTATATGATCAAATACTATTTGTGAATAAGATTCCAAACTAATATGTTAGTTTTAAAGATTATTTAATATAAATTTGCCAACAAAGGTTGAATTATATTTTAAGATCAAAATTGTATTTGTATTGTCACGAGCCAGGCGACTCCCTTCTACCTAAGTATTTTTACTTCAACCTAATGTTAAAGTCATTTCTCCCTCGCATATCATCTGCTCCCGCTCTATCTTTTAGTTGGCCGATGATGCAAGTAACCGGAGAATCTCATGAATCACCTTACCTAACTCACTCTAAAACCCAGAACTAGAGCTATCCTTAACAAGAAGAATTCGATCTGGGTCCTCCCAGCTAATTGACTTAAACCAATAAACCCCCTATCTCCCTAGCACTTACCCGGGATTCCCTAGATCCCTATCTTTATTTAAATAACTCTGGATACGGCTTTTCCAAGACGTGTTAGTATAAATTTCATTAACATATTTTTTTGTCTTGATAGAGGGATTGAAGATGAAGGATTTGAAAACTCAACCAAAGTTTATGGGCCTGAAGACTAATTAAAATTGAATGATAATTATAAAAGCAATTATTTTAATCGACATCTATTATACCAAACTTAAATTCAAATTTTCTTAATTATATTAAAATTATAAAATTTTCTATTGATTATTAAATTTTTTCAAAAATTTTGTAATAAAAATATTTATTTATTTTTAATTGATTAAGATCCTAATGATTAAAAATTTGAAAATATTCAATTTTATAGATTTATTATATATAATTTATTGAAGTATATTGAAATTTATTGGATAAACCTATCAAAAAATAATAACAAATCTTTGTGTATTTTGTAAATGTATTAGAAATTACAATATTTCCATAGTAATTTGATCATATATCAAAAACTCTATGAGTTGATATTTTATTGTGATAAATAAAATTTAATCAAGTATTTCCTATTCTTTAATAAATATTAACAATGAGTTATTTCTCAGTGTTAAGGATAAGGTAAAAAGTTGAATGTTATGCCTGCTGGATATATTAAGAGGTAAGGATAAGTACTAATAAAGTAGATTGCTTATAAATCACAATTATCTATAATATTTTTAATTAAGAATTACAAGATTTGATGTTATCTTAGTTCTTAACTTAATCACCAATTAATAAGTAATAACTTAAAAATTTAAGTTATTTAATAGATTTGTGATGGAAAAAGATGTTTTTATTATGATGGTTATAACTAAAGTTATATATCTATGGTAATTTATAGATTATAACTCATTTTCTAAAAGGTTAAAGTTCATCAATATCAAAATAACAATTATAAATAACTAGTGAGGCTTTGTTATATATAAGTGAATCAAAAGTAATATCAATATTTAATAATATTATAGAAGTAACTTAACTATCAAATTATTTGCTAATAATATAAATTCAATAAATTAAAAATTCACATTATATATTTTAAAATTATTCTTTTAATTCAATATTAAAAATTCTGTTTTATGTTATTAATTATTATTATTATTATATATTAGAGATATATTATGATTTGTATTAAAATAATATTTTTATTTATAAGAAAATTGAGAGGCTATTTTCTAGTTATTTTTTTTTGAATATTTCTTATTAATTAATAAATAATATAAGTTTAACAACTATAATAGAATCAATATTTATCTTAATATTGTATATAATAGTATTATCAAATGGATTTTATCACTAATACAGAATCTTACAAATATACAATTTAAATTATTACAAAAAATTGATTTTAATTTTAAAAGCATATTACAATAAATTGCTGTATTATTTTGTCAACAAAATCAATGTCAAGAGACTAGATATTTAAATTCTTATATATAACCACATATATTTATTAATTTTTAATTAGCTAAATAATTTATACTTTTAAAGTTAATTTAATCATATAAATAACATTAATGTAGCTAATAAATATGGTTCATCTTGTTCCTCTTAATATCTTGCTATTTTTCTTGAATTATTATTAATTGCTATTTTTATAAGAACTGAGAATATTATTACTAATGTTATAATTATATTAAATAATAAATTTAAAGTCTAAAAGAACTCACTGATGTATTAAATTATTTATGTCATTTCTAAGTTTTCTTCTACACTACACTGACTTTAACCTCTAATTACTATTACAAAAATAATACTTTTATAAAAAGAATATTATTGTCTAACTAATAATAAATGATTTATTGTTTCTATCAAATATAGCATAGTATAGTATATATATGAATAAAAAGACATATATTTTATTAAAATCTATATTACCAATAATATTATCCGGCAAGTTGACAATTATTAAAAATATTACTATAAATATAAATTTAATAATAAATAGTAAAAATTAGATTATTAATTCTTCCATGAACAAAAACTGAAAATAGATATTCTCATTGAAATATATTGTTAAATTGAATATAAAAATTATTTGAGTAGATGGAATTCTGACCAATTTAAAAATTATTTTTTATAATTTTTATTTTTAATTTTAAATGTAATTTTTACATTGTAAATGAATTCATATTACAATATAAGTGTATAAAATACAAATGAAATTTTTATAAAAATAAGTCTATAAATATTCAAAAATTAATAAAAGGGTTATTAATTATGATTTATTATATGATAAATATTAAAACTAAAGCTATTCTTTAATACCTAAAAATCGATAAATTTGATCCCGAATACACTTATTAACTGTAATAGTAACTAAAGGAGACAGAAACTTGTGAACTAGTATTAAACAAACAGATATTGTGTCAACCAAGGGCGATCTGGATTTATTTCCCACCATCTCTTGGATCATCACCCATCCAAAGGGAATGAAACAGGTTAAAAAGATAGTACAGTATAACACCGATTTAAGGGCTACTTGTGCTACTTTAATCCATGAACTATCAATATGAAGACCGTTTTTAGATAATTTGACACTCGAAACATTGCTCAAATGATTAGAAGACATGGATGACATTTCTGAAATCACTTTGCCAAAGTAGCTGGTAATTGAAAAGTAGAAAAAAATAGTTAAAAAAGTACAACTGGAAATTGATACTATTGTAAGAATAAAATAACCAAGAATAATCTTATCTTCTGGGATGTACTTTAAAAAGCAATAACCACCAGAAGGCATCACATTAAATTTACCTAGCAACGCTATGCTAAGTCCAACACCAAATGGTATTCCCCATTGACCATATTGCATAATAATCATGGATTTTGGTGACCAAGTTTTTCTGCCTACAATAGTTTGATACCTCCAAAAAGCACATAATGTAGCTGAGAATAACCAAGTCATTAAGCAAGTAGTTGAAACCATTCCTTCGATTTGACACATCGTATAAGATAAATACTCTTGATTACTCCAAAATTTAATTGGAAACCATATCAAACACCATAATGCATAAATAACATCAATAATAACAATTTGTGAAATAATTAAATTGTCGGGAGTTCTCATTTTTGATGATCCAAAGATACTAAGAAGAATAAAAATACTAGGTATTAAAGTCAAAATAGCGCTAAACACAAATGCCGATCCAGCGATGAGCGCTTGCCAACTATTGGGAGCTTCAACTCCCGACACTTGGAAGAGTGGATTCATTTTTAGGATGTATAAATTTAAACTAAAAATCAGAATTTGCTTGCGTCAAACTGGAATTTATATCTCATCATAAAAGTGACTTGTAAAACTAATTACAATTGATTTACATTAAATTAACAGGCATTAGAATCAGACTGTTTTTCTTAACTCTCATTGTGCTATAAATTACGGTTCTTTAAACCAGTGAATTGAAGATCGTTAAATATTTGCATAATGCATTTAATTTCAGTAGTTTTAATAAAAATAAGAATAATAAAATAAATTTTTTTTTCCATTTTTTGATAATTAATAATCCTAAAATTGGTTAATAATTCTTATATTACTAAAATGTTATTTACTATAATTTTATAAGATAAGAAAATTTAATTAATTTTAATTTATTAATATTATAAAATAGAATTTTGTTTAAAAAAAACATTTGGATTTTTCCTATATTTTTTGTTATAAAATTAAAAAAAATTATTAACAGATTAAACAGAACACTTAAGTCATAATGCGGTTTTTGGCACCTGTATAGCGTCTAAAACTAAAAAAGTAAATATAATCACTCATTATAATTTCGATATTTATTCACATTTAATATTCTTATGTTCTGAACTAGAAGCAATTATTTGCTGAATGGTGGTTTAGAATTATCCTTGTGATTGTTACAAAAGCATAATTCATCCAATGTGAAATCTATATTTTTTAATAAGAATAATCTGAAATTAAAAAATGATTCAAATATGTTTTTGTTTTTCTCAATTAACTTATAAAAATGTATTATATACACTTATGTCAATTAACTAAATGATTAATTTGTATGTTCTTTTATATCGACTTGATATACTTTACAGAAGTTCAACTAGTTAATAATTCAGTTAGGAAATTAATGCAACTAATTATTAAAAAATTTGAACTCAATTTATTATCCATATTCTTTTACATGATAATAGATTTATTCACTAAAGATACCTAATTATTTATTGAAATTTTTACAAGTATTCTATTTTGAAAATTTTATTCAACTTACCAAAGTTATTAATCAATACTCAAGCTTCGGATGTAAATCATGTATGATAATTGGAATTAAATTTTGAATATATAAACAATAAAGTAAAATATCGAAATATTCATAATATTGTAAACAATTTTGAAATTAGAGTGAAACCATTTCGGTTCAATATTTAAATTAATAGATCAATGAAAGATTTTTTTATTTATTAAAATTTTTAAAAAATCCTGATGAAATTATTTTTTTAAAGTTGAATTTATATTAATTTAATAATTTTAATTAAAATATGCCTAAATTGTTATTATATAAAGATATTATGGTTAAATATGAAATTAAATTTTTCTCTCTATTTTAATTGTTACCAAAAAATCAGTAGATTTATATAAACCGAATAAGGAATCAAATATATTAATAGACGTAATGATTGTATCATGTACATCATTGAAATGAATTGATAATGAGTTAAAGGAATAGTGAAATTTTCGGTCAATTCATATTACAAGTTTTGTGTTAAAGCTTTATTTTATTTATTATAAATTCAAAAATTTTTACATAAAAATATTAAAATTTTATAATTTATCATTAGATGAGTGTGCTATAGAAAAAGATGGTAAATTGTTAGTAACAGAATGTATCAAATAAAAAGTTATAATAATTGTAAATAGAAAGAAATTTTAATGATAGTTTTAACATTTATTAATTATTGTTATTTTTACCTTAAAAAGTACGTAATATTTATAGGTGAGAATAGCATAACATTAATAGTGATATGAGCCAAGTAATGATAGTGTGAGAAACATATAAGAGACCCATTTGAAATAATCAAATATGATAAAAAAGAGAGCAAAAGAATAATCAAAATTAAATGAGACCAAAGTTGAAGTACAAATATGTGACAATTGACTTGAAGCAATTATCTTATTGATAATTTATAAAAACTATATTAATATTATCACATATATGATTACAAGAGAAAAACAAACTTAATCACAAAGTACATTATATCAATTGTAAACAGTATTTTATATTTTATCAAAGGCATATCTAATAATTTAAAAGGAATTTCATTTTAATATATGATTTCATATTTGAAGGCTTTGGTCTTTCTTATTCAGATATTTTGTATTTTTTCAATTGATGATATTGACGGGGAATAAGCTCACCCAATGGTAGTAATCCCTCAAAAGGGTACAGAACGTTAGAGAAACTGACATAAAGGTTAGTAAAGTATAAAAGAAAGAATAAAGTTGAATGGTTTAAATATTTCAAAGTTATTAAAAGGAGGCTTATAACATGAAATTTCTAAATATCACGTTCTTGGGGCTGGGGGTTAAAATATCCCTATCAAAATGAATTTTACCTGGTTCATTACTTTAAAATGAAATAAGAATTTCGATGAGTATAAATTCATATTAAATCAAGTCTTTATGATCAACAAAGTATAATTATTAAATATTATATATTATGTACAGTGCAATTTTATTCAACTTATATATTTTTAATATTTTAAAAATGATGCTGTGATACAAATTAGTGATAGCAATATTAATAGTATGCATTTTAAAAATTAATGAATTTGATTTATTCAAATTATTTTAATCAAAGAAAATATAATTTTTAAAATATATACTGAACCATAATCTATTATTTAAATTTAGGAACTTGATATGTTCGAACGATAAGCTTATAAGTTTAATCAAAATAGCAATGATGCTTCGCATTATTGATATTTTTATCAATTAATTCAATTATATTTCACTTTATTTCCTTCAATTGGCCAAAAAACTTCTGAGTTGAAACAACGAAATTTAATTTATATATTATTACTTCGAAATTCAATTTGTTTTGATTCAAGCAAAAAGTTCACCTTATAAAGATTTATATGGTGTTAATTTTGTTATTAAGGGAATTTAATAAAATCAAGCACTGAGTTTTTAATAATAAAGCAAAATATCATATTTGTAAATTATAATATTAATCATTTGCTAAAAATCCAAAAAGAATAATTTATATTTAAAAATATATTTCAAATAATTTATTTTTTTAAATACTTGACTTTTCATCTATCTTTAATCATATCCAATCCATCATCGATTATTTTTATAGGTTTTCCTATCAACCAATATGATTGGATCGTTTTATAGATTTACTCTATTATAATTAAATAAATATTAACAATAATTTTAATATTATTCTAGAAATTCAATTATAAGTGATCACTATGAAACAAATATAAATATATCAAAAATTTATATAATCCTATTTTTATTAAATCTTATATTATATAAATGTTTCAAAAATTAACAAATAAAAAAATATCACCAATATTGAGAATAATATTCTTGAATTTATATTAATTAAATTCTAAATCATAAATAAGTGAAAATCTTTAAATTGAAATTTTCAATTCAATTTGTACAATTTTGAAATTGATTGATAATCCTTTTGAAATGATTTTGGTTTCTAGACAGTTTTCAAATTTAACAAAATTACCAGTATAAAAGACTTCGTTCGATGATTCAATTTTAATTATCAGTTGATATAATTAACTCTATCACTACTGTGAATATGAAATTCTTAATCGCTTCAATCTTCGTTTCCTTCACATTGGCTGCTCCATCATTCCAAAACATCAGTGGTGGTGATTCAGTGCTTGCAAGACGTGGTAACCAAATCGGTCATGGCGACGAAGGTGGTCATGTAAGTGATGAATCTCATTCTACATCAGTCAACGCTGTTGGCGATACTATGTTCTCAGGTACTGGTAACAGATTTAGTGCTGTTACCAATGTATTAACAGGATCCACTCGTGATTTCTTCCAACGTAGAGGTCTCCTTCAAGGTATTGGTATTATCGGTAATGGCAATTCTAACCAAGATAGTTCTAAAAATGACAATGTTATCTCTGGAGGCAACCAACAATTATCTGGTCAGCATATTAGCAATAATCCAGTTGCTAATATTGCTGGAATGACTACTAATGAATCCATCACTGCTTAGATTAAAAATAGATATTAGAAAATAAAAATCTCTTTAATATATTATAAACAGCGATCTTGAATAGAATATGAATTTTGTAGTTTATCGATACAGTAATTATTATTATTATTATTTTCATAATCATTCAGATTATAGAATATATTAGTTCAAAAGTAATGTTACCTTATTATAAATTTAATAAAATTCCAAATCTTCTAATAAATTTTTAATAAATTTATAATTTTAGAATTAGTACTCTATAAGTATAAAACATCTATGATATATTAAAAATAGAGAAATGGATAGTAGTAAATAATATATTTGAAACTAATTTGAAGGATATCTGAGGGATTCAAGATCCTTTCTTATAATAGTGAAATATTTCTAGTTTCATTAAATTAACAATTCCAACTGCTTTTAAAAGTTGAAACTGTATCAGAAATTTAGATACACACTCCATTTTACTTTATGTTCGAGCTCAATTCAAAGCTTAGAACTTTGAAAAATATAATATTTGAAAATTCAAAATATAATATTTAAAGATTCAAAATATATAAATTTAAATTATTATTAATAGCAAATTGATTATAACTAAATACAATATTGCTTAGCATATTCCATAAAACCTAAAAAAATATCATCATTGAGGTATTTATGCTGATAATCAAACTTCAATAACGAAATATATCAATAGTTATTAGGGTCGTGTTTTATATTTGAGTGTACACTATCTTCACTCAGCATTATACTTAATGAGGTTACATGTATTTAATTTACAAGAAATGATTTGTTCAAATTTTAATAATCAAAAAAAATATATACCAATGAAATCAATTTAAAGAATAATCTTGGTTAAATAAAAACACTGTTGAAGGCTTTAACTTATTTCAAATGCTATTTACAAAAAACTTAAGATAAAATAAATTACTAATATGGGTTCATATTATTAAAAAATTGAATTATTAACAATATAATTAAATAAAATGTTTTTATAAATCCAATATATCATTGAAGTTCAATTTAGAATGAAAAAGGAAATTTTGAAAAGAGTTTTTTAATTTATTGTATAAATAGAAAAATAAAAAGAATAAACAATAATATTTTATAATAATATTTATTAAAAAATTCTTCAAGTAAAGTTATTAATATTATAAAGATAATGAAAATTTTGTAACTTGATAAATTGGTTTTGATTTTCATTTTGATAATCTATTTCATTTAAATATAAATATCAGAAAATCAGTATAATGATTGAAAAAACATAATTAATAAACCACTAGAGTATAATATAAATTATATGAAACCTGTGAGATGTTTATTAGAAATTCATTTATTTTAAAATAGTAACATGATTTTATTAACCAGTAATTGTAACATAGAATTCAACGTCATATATGTAGATATTTGAAAATTTGATATGATTGATGATCAATTTTTAAACATCTCAAATGAAATATTTCAATTTGGATTCACATTGCTGAAGAATAACAGTGAATATAAAATACAGAGATGTTACAATGTATTTATTACCAGACGACTTTAATACACTTTGATTGTTTGAATATAGTTTGAATTATTGATATAAAAAGATAGTGAAAGAATATACTGAATCATCAATTAATACAATAGTTTAAATAATATACTAAAGATATGAAATTCTTAGCTGCTTCATTCTTGATATCCGTCACATTAGCTGCTCCAGCATTCCAAAATATCAGCGGTGGTGACTCAGTGCTCGCAAGACGTGGTAATCAAGTTGGTCATGGAGGTGAAGGTGGACACGTGAGCGACGAATCTAATACAACATCAGTAAACAGTCGTGGCGATAGTTTATTCTCAGGTACCGGAAATTCTTTAAGTGCTGTGAAAAGTATCTTTGGTAAATCTGCTTCAGGCTTTTTGAGTCGTAGAGATTTCCTGCAAGGTCTACAGGCTCTACAAGGTATTGGTGTTTTGGGTAATGGTGCCTCAAATTCCGATAGCTCTGAAGCCAACAATGTAGTTGCACATGGTAATCAGCAATTATCAGGCCAGAATATCAGTAACTCACCGGTTGCTACTATTGGAGGCTTGGATACTAACCATTCGATTACCGCTTAGAAAACAGAGTTCAAAGTAAATAAAATTATTAGTTAATTTGTATACATTTATAAAATTATTACAATTTTTTCACATTAATTTTAATAATTATAAACAACAAAAGTATTGAATATTTAGACACCAATCTAATTTATAGGGAATAACATTGTCAATCACTCAAGTAACTATCATTACCACATTGAAAAAGAAATCACATTGGAGGTTCCTCATTTCACTACCTGTTTGACTCCCACACTTTCTGCCAGTAAGTCATTTCTATTAGCAAAAACAAACAGTGAAAATTAATATAAAACTGTCATGAGCAAACTAATAAACATCATTTAATTAACTTCATCCCAAATGTATTCGGTTTCTAAGTTCTTATAATACTCACAAAAGTGTTGAGTTGTGACTAGTGTGAGATATTTACTTTATTCAAAGAACCCAATTATTGTAAGTCATTTTCATCTTATTTGGTTAATACCATTAATTTTCTCTTACTCTATGGTAGCCTATAGCTTACCACTGTTGATTTCCTCTTTCAGCTTTAATAGTCTATTTGTTCCTACATTTATGGTTGTCACAATATTGGTATAATATTATTTAATACTATTCAGTTTTATACTAATATTATTTTAAATATTTCTTAGTTTATAAATCAAAATATTATTACTTAAAGTAATTGTACTATAATAATAAGCTGGTATTTTAAATAATTTTGAATTTTTGGTATATTATATAATTTGTAAAAATATTGAAATATATTTACTATAATTTACAAAAGATTATTTTAATATTTGAATGATTTGTCACAATTTAAAAAAATATTTAATAAATATACAACACAATTTTGGTTAGTATTATAAATATGACAATAAAATTAAGATAGCATACATCAATCCCTGTTTAATTATTATTAGATTAATATAGTTATCCTATGTAAATATGGAATATTATACAGGAATGTTTCTTTTTATATCTTGAAAGTTATTCTCAAATTTTTTTAATGAACAATTGATTCAAAAAATGTGTCTAAATTAAATAAAATATGAATTAAAAGTTTATGAAAAATAAATTTTTTGAAAATTTTTGTTTAATAAAAAACTATTTAAAAATATGAATAAAGTAAATATAATAGTTTAAATAATAAAAAATTATGAATAAATCTCTTAATCTTTTTTGAATTTCATATTATTATTTTAAATTTTGAATATTGACTATAAAGTTTAAAAATATATTCAACTATAATAGCGTATACTATGTTAGTTTCAAATTCTTAAAATTATATGATATTATACGCAGATATGTGATTGATTAAGAAATTTATTATCAGATTTCTCTGTATAACTATATTTGTTATTATATAAATATAACAAATATTAAATATTATATTTTGGTACATCCTATATAATTGAGTATATATATATTTAGTCAGTAATTTGAAATTATATAATATATCAAATATATTTCAATATATCGCTGTCTATTATAAATACATAAAATTTTTTTCCATCGTTTATATTTTTAACAGTATATTGAGATTACAAAAATTTTTAACAATTGGCATATTTTTTTAAAGTTTTCACTATAAAAATCAAGCTAACATTAAATCATAATATAATAATTATTTACTTATTCTAGTGTTTAAACTATATATTTAATTAAACAATATATATTAAGATTTTATTATTTTAATATAAAATTTTGATTTTTATTTTATATTAAATTATAATATCAAAATGATTTATCAAAGTGATTGAATAATATAATATTAAAATCCATTTTATATTGACAACTATAATAATTTTATCGAAAGAGATTATTAGTAATATTTTTTGTTAATATTTATCTTCAAATTACTTTTCTATGATATTTAATGGAATAATTGATATTAATTTTACCTACATTGTGATTTTAAATTTTGGTCTAATTATTAAAAATAATCTTCTAAAATAGTATAAAGATTGAAGAAATTTTTGAAATTATAATAAATTATATTTCAAATTGAGAATCTATAAATATTAATGAATATTCATATTCTAAAATTGATTCAACTCAAATGTTAATGTTAAAAAAATAATCGCTAATTAATTTCCATAAAAATTTGCATGGTTTATTACATGTTCACTTAATATGATAAAAATTCTCTACATCACTTTAGAATATAATCTTGTTTATCATTATAAATCAATTCAACTTGAATAATTATAAAATAGCAATTTATTTCATTATTTATCGATACATTAAATATGAAATCGTATGAAAATATTCTTAAATATTTAATTCACCACCTTGAGAGTAAATAACCTGAAAAATTTAATTTTTAATATATTACTTTTGTATTTAAAACAATTTGTAATTTATGTGATAATTTTAAGCATATATAGCCTTAAAATTAATAAATTTAATGGATTTTTTTCAAATTACTAGAAATTAAGATTTTAGTTTTATAAATAGAGAATATTAAAAATTTAAAAAAAAATAAATTATTTTTCTATTGCTCTAATGGAACTATAAATTTATTAATATACACAAATTTTATTATTTTTGAAAAATTAATTAATAAGAAATTATCTTCCTGATATAAAGCAATGATGATCCTATTACATTTAGAAATTCAATTTTATTGTATCAAATATTGATTGATCAACATTTCAATCCATTCAGATCATCTATAAATCATTTCATATTTGAATCATTTCAAATATTTAATTTACTTGAATTAAAAATTCATTATATTAAATTGTTACTGTTTGATAAATTTTTTTAATACAACTTTGAGTTTTACAACTGGATTTAAATATTCATATAAAAGAGTTATTCATCAAATATGGTCAACTTATCAATTGATCTAATTTCTAATTAATCTTAGAAAAAATGAAATTCTTATTTGCTTTATTCACTTCAATCACTTTAGCTGCTCCTTCATTTCAAAATATTAGCCGTGGTAATTCAATAATTGCAGGACCTATTGGATCTATTGGCAGAGATGGTTTCAGCAGAGATGGCTTCTTCGTTCGTAGACAAATCCTACAAGGAATCGGTATCTTGGGTAATGGTGGCCAGAACACCGATAAATCTCAAACCAACAATGTTGTGGCTCACGGTAATCAACAATTGTCAGGTCAAAATATCAATAATTCACCTGTTGCTAATATTGGTGGACTGGATGCTAATCATTCAATTAATTTTAAACAATAGAATTAAATATTACAATAAAATGGTTAAAATTATTCTAAACTAACATTTATTTTGCATAGGTCAACTATATAACCTATATGACAAAGCTTAATATAAATAAAAGTGATAATCCATATTAACAATATTAATACTAAAAAATATTATATATATTCCAAATATTATTTGAAAAATGAAACTTTCAATGAATAGCTTTAATAAATCTTGTATAAATATTATTATTGACAGTTATTAAAAATTTGGTTATTAATAAGAGTATACAAAAAAATAGTATTTTGATAATAATACAAAAACACAAAAAGAATTGATAAAAATTGAAGAGATAACTTAATCGCCCAATGTGGGGCTCGAACCCACGACCCTCAGATTAAAAGTCTGATGCTCTACCGACTGAGCTAACCGGGCATAAAATCAGCAAATATTTAAATAACATATCTCACTTAGTAAAATATTTTTCATTTAATCTTTCATTTTTTTTTCAAATTAACTATTTAATTTCGTATAGATTTTCTTAATTTAATATAGATTTTCCAATTTTTATCTACTTTCAAATCTCACCTAATAACTATTTTTTTAATTATTAATACTCATTTCATCTATTTTTTTTCAATATAAATTTTATTATTTATTATGTAATTATAATTCGAAATCACATTATATATTCAACTATATCTTTTTTATTCTAATGCTTATTCTCAACTATTTTTTTGGTATAGAGTTATATCTCTTATATTGGTTTTACCAATTAATGTATTAATATATATTATTTCTTTAATAAGTAACCTACATACATATATTAATAATATTACAATATTCGAAATTTTCATTTTTAATATTCAAACAATATGAAGTTTTTATCATTGTTTTATCTATAGCATTATTTAATACGCTATAATTTACATATTTTAGAATTCAAATACAGTTATATTTAAATATATATTTTTTAAAATATCAATATCAAAATAATAGATTTAAGAGAAAGAAATCAAAGATTAAGCTTGAATATGATATTAACCTATTACAAAAATTATAAATTCACCAAAATTTATGAGAGAATAATCAAATTATGTATTTTGAAATAATTTTACTAATTGAAATTGATTTGATACAAAATTAAGTTTTACAAATAATTTGAGAGTTTTATATATAATACTAATCAAAGTTGATCAATCTAAATATTAAATTAATCTCTTGCATGTTAAATTTAAAATCAATAATGAAATTTCATTACATAACTTTATTCATATTAAGCACTTTTGCCACTCCAATATTCCATGTGACCAGTGGTGATAAGTCTTTATTATCTCGACGTGGGTACACATTTGGTCAAGGCGATACCAGCTATAGTGTCAGCGACTCATCGCACAACGTTGTTATCAACTCAATAAATGACGGCTACATGAGCGGCGAAAAGAATAAATTTAACTCAATAATTAATATTAATGAATCTACTGGTGATTTTTTAATCCGTAGAGGCTTTGTACAAGGGGTAGGAATAATAGGAAATGCTGCTTCCAATATGGATGGCTTTAGCCTCTTTTAATATTTTCTATCTAAAATTTTCCAAAATTTATTGAAATTTGAATTTATTTCATTAAAGATAAATAAAATGATTAAAGTTTAATCGATATATATAATTGTAAAATAATTATCCAAGTTCAATTAATATATTTAATCGATTCTATTGAATTTTTAAATATTTTTCCATTTACTTTTTCAAATATAAATTCAAATTTTACAATATTGATAATTAACTACTGATTGGATATGAGCAAGGATATTCAGTTAGAGCAATATACAAAGTAATATAATAAATAAACCTTGAAAATGAGCATAACAACTGCAAAATCATTTGATTAGTTACTTTGGAAATTGAATGTATAGATAAATACTTTAATGTACAATTTATATAAAGCATTGTATATTAATTGATTAGTATATGACTCAACTAACATCAAATACAAAAAATATGTTATTACTTTCTTAATGATTATTTTAGTTACATTTTAATTGGACTTGTAAAATATTAGTTTAATTTTTCAAAATTTCATTAAAATAGTACTAAATCTGAAAAACTATGTATCTTGATATAGCCGTTGTTTATTATAAACATATTCAATGATTCAATCATTTAGATATTAAATTATTTTCCATATTCTTTTATTTTAGAATCATGAAATATTTGAAATTATAAAAATTCGTAACTAGGAAAATAGTAAAATATTTAATACATTAATCTTGAATTTTTCTATTTAAATTATTGAGTTTATTCAAACACCCATTGTTTTAATATTTTTTATTTTTATATTTTTATCTATTTTTTATATTTTAAATAATTGCCTTCAAATATTTTTAACATATTTCCAATATCAAAATTTATGATAAAAGAAAATATTTTTTGCTATAATAAATTATATTGAACAAAATGATGGGAAATAACCTTGTCAATCACTCAAGACACTGTGATTGCCATACTGTATCGAGAAGTCACATTGGGAACACTCAGTTTTCTGAACCTGGTGGCTGTGTTCCTTTTTGCCACTGAGACATTCCTATCCATAAAAATCAACAATGAAAGCTAATATAAGATTATCATGAATGAACTAATAAACATATCTCTTTTATCTTCATAGCAAAAGTATTCAGTCTCTAAGTTTTTCTCGTAGCACCCACAAAAGTATCGAATCGTGACGAGCGTGAGATTATTACTTTACACGAGGAACCCAAATTACAGTAAGCCGTTTGCACCTGATTTGGTGAACCCCATCAATTTCCCGTAACTTTGTGGTAATCTGTCGTTTACCACTGGTGATTCCCCGCTGAAGCACTAAAAGTCTATTTCCTCCCGCAATCCCGTTCGTCAAAAATTTTCAGTAGATGATTGATAATTGACATCATTACTTATTATTTAAATATGATTGTTTGAGATAACGTTATTTATCATTATGATTCAATAAATGAGATATAAGTATTAAAATATATGAATAAGTAATATAAACAAATTTAAAAGATATATTTTAAATTGTAAATTTCATTTATGATTTGATAAAGTTTTTTAGTTCAATATATTACTTTCAAATTGAGAATATATTTTGATTAAAATATTAGTATTAAATTTCTAAAATCATAGGATATATTTTAATACTGTTAAATTTTTGATATTTTAATATAACTAAGCCCGAGTCAAGTATTACTGAAGTTTCAATAGTTTATCAATTTAAAATATCATTAAAATTGACCTTATTAATAAAAATGAGTATGAAAATTTGTAGGAGTATTTGAAAATTTCAATTTACACAATTTGAAATGTTAATACCATTTCAAATTCGTTTGATACGAGGTTAAAGTTTGGAATATAATTTAAATGTTTTAATATAAAAAGAAAATAGAATACATTATATATACATACACAATTAATTAATCAATAATTCAAAATATTGTGATTATCAATTATGAAATTCTATATTCCAGCTTGCCTTGTTTCAATTACCTTAGCCACTCCGATTCTTCAAGTAACCACTAACGATAGTTCGTTACTATCTCGACGTGGGAATACATTCGGTCAAGGAGATTCTGGAGGTAGTGTCAGCGATTCATCGCACAACGTTGCTATCAGCTCAATAGGGGATAGTTTCATGAGCGGCGAAAACAATACATTCAACCCTATCACAAATATTATTCATGGACCTGCGAACGATTTTTTTACACGTAGAAGTTTTTTAGAAGGAGTTGGAATATTAGGAAATGCTGGTGCTAATACTGATAGCTCAAAAACTCTCAATGTATTTACTAAGGGGAATCAGCAGCTAACAGGTCAGAATATTCAAAGTAATCCAAGTTTAACAACTGGTGGTTTGAACTCGAATGGATCTATTTTAAGAGAATTTAATTAATTTTAATAATACAACATTAAAAATACCCCAATTCAATACAATACTTGGAGTTATGAAATTTATTATAAAAATTTAATTTCAACTTTAAAATTTAAAAAATCATATTATTTAATAATACTTTCTGATAAATATGTAAAACTTATGTTTTAATACCATAAGTTTAGTTTTATATGACAATTTAATTCAATTTAATTGAAGGAATATAATTCTGATAATATTTTTGAAATTTGATTGAAACTTCACTATTTAATAAAGTATTTAAATTATAAACTAAGTTCAAAAATACAATAAATTCAGTAGCATATAAATTATCTTCATAATGAATATGAGCGATAGCATATATAATTAATTGAACCTTTAATCAGATTTCAATGGTTAAATTTTGAATAACTGTAGAAAATTTTATATTTAATTAGTTTGAATAATAATGTTTATATTTTAATATATATTTGGTGTTAGCATATTTATCTCAATATTTCAATGAATTTCAATTTTATTTTAGAATATTCGAGACTGATCAAATCTTTTGTATATAAAGAAATATATATTTCAAATAATATCAAACTAATAATATATCTATATTTAACAAACTAGAAAAAGCATTAAAAAATTACAAATTTTAATATAATATGCTAAAAATATACACAGCAATTTCATCAACAAAATTCATTATTATTTTTTAAATATTAAAAAGTTTTAATATTGTAAATTTCTTACTAATATCACCTTGAATTATTGATTCTTAAAATTTTTAAATTGATTATTTCTAATAAAGGAATGTTATATGTATACCAACTTTAAAGTTGGTTTAATTTATATATACAATGAGATTTTGCAAAAAAAAATAATATCAAAAATAAATATTCTTAATTATGATTGATTTATATAAAATATTTAACATTTTATTTATGTTTAAAATCAGAATTGAATCAATAATATCGTTTGACAATGCCATATTATAAATTAATATCCAAAATAATAAATTTCTCTATTAAAATTATCATTATTTATTAATTTGAAACGAAGTCACAATTAAATTTTAATAGATTTTCAGGAATCAAATTACAGAATGTTGAATTTGGAATAAAATTTTGTTTCAGAAAAAATTGATCTGAAATTGAGAAATTTTAATTAATCATGTATCATATTTGAGATCCATTTTGTATCAAGGGAAAATTAATATGATGATAGCTATTATCAAAGGGTATAAAAAGATTGTGGTGCAATGTAATATTAATATCATCAAATATTGAGTTAATAATCAAATCAAAATAAAATGAAATTCTTACTCGTTGCATTATTCACCTCTGCTACTTTAGCTGCCCCTGCCTTCCAAGTCATTAGCAATGGTGGAAGCGTTTTAGCTCGTCGTGGTAACCAAGTTGGAGGAGGAGACCGTGGAGGTACAGTGCATGACGAATCAAAATCAGTAGCTGTTGATGCCCATGGGGATTCAATGTTCTCGGGAACGGGTAACATTTTAACATCAGTAAACAATGTGTTCGGTGGAGATACCAAAGATGCTCTATTGTCTCGTAGAGGTCTCCTTCAAGGTATTGGTATTATCGGTAATGGTAATTCTAACCAAGATAGCTCTAAGAATGACAACGTCATCTCTGGAGGCGACCAACAATTATCTGGTCAGCATATTAGCAATAATCCAGTCTTAACTGTTGGCGGTACTACAACTGACCAACATATTTCAGGCTAATAGTGGAATCGTATCACATCAAATTTTTTCTTAGTCAAACATTTGTAACATATAAAAACCATTAATAAAAATCAATCAATATTGTCATAAATTTCCCTACTTTAGCCTAATTTTATAATAAAATTAATAATTAAATGGTAGAATATATCTAATACATTCTATAGAGAATTTTTTAAATGTATGATATTTATGAAATAGTTTAAATATAAAATAAACTATTCAGAGATAAGTTTAATGACACATAAGGATACAAATATAGTTTATTGATTATATAATTTTCTATTACTACTTAAGGTATTTTATAATTGCAAAATATTTAATAAACAATCAGAGAAAATTAATACTAAATATATTATAGAACAGCGATATTATTTATCTTGATTTTTTACAAAAACCTATTGAAAGAGCAAATTGAACTTGATGGATATGGGGTATAATAGATGAAATAAAAAATATTTTTTACTTTTACATTTCAAGAAAATAAATATAATAATTAAAATAAATTGATATATATATATTAATGCCAAATAATGACAGGATAGTATTAATATTTTCATTTTTGTGATATTAAAAACGAAATGAAATAAATAACTAATATTGGAGTGATGTTTGTAATTTGCTATATATCAGATCATCAAATTATTAATTCTACATTTGCTAATATCTACAATTAAAAATAAACAACCTCGAGAATAAATCGAACCTTCATATATATTATCGAGGCTTAGACTAAAAGAAATGTTTGATTTGAAGATCATCAGCATGAATTAATTATAAATCAATTCTATAAGTAAATATTTATTGAATAAGTTGATGGCCATTTGCTTCAAATTTTGGGGCTAATAAAAAAATATGTTAATTTAAAGAGTTTGAAATTGATATAAATGGACAGATGGAGTTCATCAGTATAAAATATCAATTATTTTGATAATAAAATACATAAATATTGTTTAAAAATGAAATTCTTATTGGTTACTTTATTCACCTCCATTACTTTAGCCGCTCCTGCCTTCCAAGTCATTAGTAATGGTGGAAGCGTTTTAGCTCGTCGTGGTAACCAAGTTGGAGGAGGAGATCGAGGTGGTGAAGTGAAGGATCAATCATCATCTGTAGCTGTTGACGCCCATGGGGATTCAATGTTCTCCGGAGCTGGTAACGTCTTAAACTCTGTAAATAATATTTTCGGTGGGGATGCCAAAGATGCTCTATTATCTCGTAGAGGTCTCCTTCAAGGTATTGGTATCATCGGTAATGGTAATTCTAACCAAGATAGCTCTAAGAATGACAACGTCATCTCTGGAGGCAACCAACAATTATCTGGTCAGAACATTAGCAACAATCCAGTATTAACTGTTGGTGGTACTAAAACTGATCAATCAATAACCGCTTAAAATCATTTTCATTATTCAAAAAATTCATTAACGAACTTATTTCAATAAAATAATAAAAGTATATTTGTTTTTCAATCTTTTATTGCCATCATATATTTATATTAATGCTATATAATATATCTCTATACTATTCGTTGAATTATTAAAATGCAATAATTAATTTCAAATCATTTTCTATGATAATTTAATGGTTTTGTGAATATATTACCCTATTAAACATATATATTATGGTGCGAATTTAAAATAAGTGGCAGGTTTAAATGTAAATACACAATATCTCTGATGAATTTAACAATTATATAACTTCTTATATATCTGAGAGCTTGGTTTAAAAAATTTTTCTAACAAATAATTTACACATATAAAATTAATATATTAATATTAACTTGATCTAGGTTGAGAAGAAATATCATTAAATATAACATTATCCAAATCATCTTTAAACAAGTATTTTAAATTCAGTAATAATCTTTGGTATACAAATACTATTTAATAAAAATTAATAAAGAATTAAACTTTAAAATTATATAAATTAATATTTGTCCTTTGTATAATATAATAATATAATCAACCTATTTGTTAAATTCTTGATATATATAATATCCCTAATATATAAATTTAACAAATTGAAGGTGTTTGATTCAGTTAAATTCTCAAAATATTTTTTCTTGACTCTTATTTTATAATGATAACTAGCCCTTTATACTTTCTATATAATATTTTCAATATATAGTGATTAATATTTTATAATTTAATATATTATATATTTCTTATAATAACATAAGTATACCGAATAAAACAATTTATCATAATAAATAGAATGTATTTTATATTAATATACTAACCTAATAAATAAGAATTAATAATATATAACTTTCAAAATTATTTTTGATAAAACCTTGAAACTTGTATTGCATAAACTTTGCATTTGTTTTTAAATCCAATAATATTTAATTTTCATTTATTTATAAAAAACGATTTTTCTATTTAAAATTATATATTTTATAATATTCTTAATATAATAATAACTATAATAAATGAAGCTATTCAATTTTAAAACTAAACATTATCATGAATCTTGAATAATATTCAGTTCATTTAATTATTATTTGATAATTGAGAAAACTTCAATATAACTTTGAAAAAATTATTTTAAAAATCATATAATTCATATTTTTGAAATTTTATAATTTTTGTCCTAATATTTCTTAACCATTGTCTTTATATTAATAAATTTATTATAATATATTAAACTTATATTTGATTAATATCTGAATTATCAATTTTTTTTCTTATAAATAAAGAAAATATAATCAAAACTAAAAAAGTTTATAACTTTTTTTATTTAATAATAGATATATAATTATACAAATAGTTATCTTTGAATATTTTTATTAAATATTATATTACTATAAGGAATATAGAATAATTAAATCATTATTATCCAAAAATAAATATGTTTTTGCTTAAATTTAATTTTTTGAGTTATTATAATTATTCAAAATTTAAAACTTATTTTCAGAATAATATATATAAGTATATACCATATTTGATTAAATAAAAGTTTATAAGATATATATTATTCAATAATTATATCATCAAAAACTAATATTAGTTTAATGTTTTTTATTTTAATTCAATCAAAACTTTGATGGTTTTGAAAATATCAAATATTTAATTATATTTATATATTAACTTTTATTTGATAAATATCTGATTTAATATGCATCCATATATTACTTATTCATAATTTATAATTATTTGATAATATAGCAAAATATCTTAATTTGGCATATAACCAATTTGGAATCAGTTGAAAAAATATTAATATCCACAAATAATAATTAGTTCAAAAGAATATATATTGGATAAACTTAACTAAAATGATATCAATTTAATCTTTTCTAATTCTCAACTCATAATATTGATTAATAATAAATTTATCTCAATGTTTAAATTCATATATAATCATAACAAAGACCAATATACCAGTTATTTACCCTATCTGTTGTTTAATTCATTATATCCTATCAGATTTATTGAACTAAATTAGACAAATAATCACCAAACTAAAGTATTAAAATATATTCATTTAATAAATTCAATTAAATTTATATTTATTTTGATAATTTTTAATCAAATAAATATTTATATATTGGGAATAAATTGAGCAATATTAAATAATAAATTAAATTAATTGTATTTATAATACACTTATTAATTCTTATATATGATAAATATTAACTTTCAATAAGTCTATATGAACAATATTGATCCCTACGATCAAAATGATAATTTTCTATATAATAAATTGGAAATATAAATTAAAATTTATAAAGTTTAGCAATTTAAAAATATATACTGGCGGCATTTTACTCGAATTTTCATTTTATTATATTATTCAAAACTTAAATATATAGAAATGAATATTTTCAATTATTATGGAAATATTTAATTCTATAATAAAATTATCAGATATTTTAATTAGTTATTCCGTTATTTTAGGCTCATTGTATAATTCTACAATAGTTAAAAATTAGAGTATTAAGATATCTAATTAAAGTAGACAATTTTAATTAAATTCAATTATTTTTTTATAATCTAAGATAATTTTATCCATTGAAATTTATCAAAAATGAAGAAATTTAATATCATTTAATTGTTACCAATCAATCTGTAAGGCTGATTGTAGTTTCAAAATTGCTTATTGAGAGTTAACATATATATATAATGAGCGTTGTTATTTTTCTATTAATTATTGATACTTGGAACTATAATATATTATACACTATATTAAAATGAAATTTTTATTAATTACTTTATTCACCTCCATTACTTTAGCCGCTCCTGCCTTCCAAGTCATTAGTAATGGTGGAAGCGTTTTAGCTCGTCGTGGTAACCAAGTTGGAGGAGGAGATCGAGGTGGTGAAGTGAAGGATCAATCATCATCTGTAGCTGTTGACGCCCATGGGGATTCAATGTTCTCCGGAGCTGGTAACGTCTTAAACTCTGTAAATAATATTTTCGGTGGGGATGCCAAAGATGCTCTATTATCTCGTAGAGGTCTCCTTCAAGGTATTGGTATCATCGGTAATGGTAATTCTAACCAAGATAGCTCTAAGAATGACAACGTCATCTCTGGAGGCAACCAACAATTATCTGGTCAGAACATTAGCAACAATCCAGTATTAACTGTTGGTGGTACTAAAACTGATCAATCGATTACCGCTTAAACAATTATCAAAAATAAATTTTTTGGATCATTCATTTACATTAATATCACTAAAAATCACATTAAAACCAATTTAACTTTCAATTATTATTTAAATGTATTAATATATATTTAAAGCTTAACAAATTTTGACTAAACATTGTTTATTGTAAAATTAAGTATAAAATTAAAAACGATCAATATTATTCAAATTGAATATATTACTTATAAAAAGTTGTGTGGTTTAATAGAGCTATGATGTGACAAATATTTATTATTTGTAACTCCCTATCATTTTCATATCCAACATTGATTAGCAGGTTTAAATTGGAATTATGATTTCGATTGATTTAAAAATGATTGAAACAAAGATAACTATTGAGGTTGTCAAATAATTTGATAAATTTGTATAGTATTCCACGAGAATCTTTATTATTGAAAAAATCTTATTCTAATATTAGTAAATATAAATTTAATATGTTTATTATTGAAAAGAACTGTTTATATTTGAAAATTTGGGGTGGAAATTATTGATCAAATAGCGATAACATAATATAGTCTAGATCAATTATAATTGATATATTTAGTACCAGTTTCAAATTTCTATTCAGGTGTATCAATTTCTGATAAACTTGATCAATTCCTCATTCAACTTGATATGAAAGTAAGAGATTGTGCTATCACTGATCCACGTAAATAATATAACAGGGATGGTATATAGAGTAATAATTATTGCGATAAGGATATGGGAAATATATAATGATGAAGAATGGGAATAGAAGACTTAAAATAAATATTACTATAATTAACATCAAAAATCTTATATCTGTATTTTTAAAATTCTATAATCATGGTTTGCTAAATCACTCTATAAAACAATGAAACTATCGATCACATTGGCAAATCGATTTGATTCTTAGAAAATATTATTAACTATCTTTCTAACAAATTCATCAATAAAGTGGTGATTACATGCCTAGAATGTTTGAAAGACTTTTTCAGCTTAGGGAAACTCAAATAATTTGATGATATTAACTGTATGTTTGATTCAACTTTGTTCAGGATTGTCAGTAAATACTTCCTTTCAAAGACTAATATTTGGATAGACATCTAACAGGTAGAAATTAGAGGTTTTTCTACCACATCTCTAACAAACTCATTAATATAGCTAGTTATGATTTCATTGAGACCAGATCCACCAAACTAATATCAATGACAACAACCTCTTATTTTGAATATATCTTAGTTAAAAAGAAATGGCTTTACCAACATTTTAAATACAGATGTTTTCTTAATCTTATTCATTTCTATGATTCGAAGTAAATGTTAACCATAAATTCTGAAGTTATAAAATTCTATTTTAAATATAAAAAGTAATATCAAGCTCTAAAGTTTAAAAACTTAAACCCTTTTTCAATTTATTTTTAATATATTTTAATATTCTAAAACTAGAAATATTATTCTTATTTATAAAAGCTAAGAAATAATCCTTATAAAAAAGTTGATAAATTTAAATATATTATTTTCTTAAAATAAAATATCATATTTAAAATAGCAAAATATTTAGTATTGGATTGCCTTTCCTTTTTCTTATTAAAAATACTTTTAGCAAAAAAGTGCTATAAGATTTCATTATAAATTATTTAATAAATATTAGTTGAAACAAAGAATTAATTCAATTTAATATTTATTAATCAAAAGTTATTTAATTCTCAATATTACATATAAAATATTAAAATAAAGTTTGAATAAGTTTACATTTATACTGAATACTGAATTAAAAAATAAAATATATCATTTATATATTATAGATTTATAATATATTCTCAAAATTAAAATATTAGAAATAAAAATAGTTAATAAATCCAACTAGTACATATATCATTTTTATTGATTTTTATAAGCTTGATAGTGATTTTTGTTAATATAAATATTAATATTAAAGATTTTTTTAAATTTATAAAAACAAATTTTAATATATTAAAGATAATTGATGAAAATTAATTATATTATATAATATTATATTATATTACATTTTGATATTTGTTAATTTAATTTTTATTTAACTATATTTAATAAAAATATCAACGTTTTGATACTAATATCATTCTATTTATATTACACTTGTAAAATACATTAGTTTATAAATATCTATTAAAAATTTTAAA
>JNEM01012010.1:0-12801 GCA_000697335.1 Conidiobolus incongruus B7586
TATTTCAGCTAGAGAATTATCTAAGCACTTTAATATTAGTCTTACAAGTATTTTATATATATTAAAGTTTAAATTAAAATTAATTAATAAAAATATAAAATAGGTACCTTATAATTTAACTAAAACTTAAAAAAAGTTAGAGTAGTTATTGCTAAACAAAACTTACTAAGGTATAACTAGAAACTAAAGCTTTAACACTGAATTATTATAATTGATGAATCTTGAATTCTTTTGTATAATCCTTTACTAAAATATAAATCAAAGTGTTAGATTAAACTAAATTAACCCTCTCTATAAATTTTTTTAAATAAATACTTTGTTGATAAGCAAATATTAATTGTTATAATAGATTATAATAGATTATAATAGCATATGCTATTTTTACTTAGTTTTTAAAGGAAAATCAATTAATAATAAACTTTATATTTCTTTTTTAAATAAAACTATTTCTAATTGGTATACTTAATATAATTTGAGAAGACCTAATATTTTGTATAATATTTGTAAAATATATAAATCTAAAGTTGTAAAAAACTTTTTAATTAAAAATAACTAGAAAAAACTACTATATCTAGTATATTCCCTAGATTATAACCTATGTGATTATAATTGTTTTAGGCAATTAAAAAACCAGCTTATAGGAAAGAAAATTTCTACAAGAAAATTTAATTAGTTTATAAAATATCAAATTTCAGTCTTTAATAAAAAGAACTATTTTTTAAATGTTAAATCTTTACCAAAAATATAGCAAAAAGTTATTAGAAATAAATAAAACTATTAATTTTATAATATATATTTATTTTTACTTTTTATATATTAAAATGTTTATTTTTTTTTCAATCACAAAAAATTCCCATTATTTAAATTATAAAATAATATTAATTTCCTTTAATCCTCTTAATAGTCATTTGATTTAGTACTATCATTTACTAATAATAACTTGGCTTAGCAGTATATATTATTTATTTATTGCAACTGCTATTATAATAAATTAAAATAATAAATATCATATATTTAAAAAAATTGATTAAAATTCAATTATTATTTAGTTTAAATATTAAAAGAAAAATATCAATATTTTCAAGTAAAGATATTATTAATATTTTAATGACAAATACACTAACCCACAAAAGTGAGTTATAAAATCAAAAACACCTATATTTTTACTAATAACTTGATTAATATTTAATGAAATAAACCTAAATTAAATAATTAAAATCTATTATATTTATTATTAAATAATATACCTTAATTATATATTATAGTTTCAAGTAATCTAATATATACAATTGTTTTAGTTATTAATTAAAATATATATATTTTTGATTTTATGACTCACTTTTGTGGGTCAGTGTATAATATATCATTTTTTGATATAATTTTTATATGTTAAAATATCTTCAATTGATATTAAAATTTAAATATTTGATATATAATGAATAACTTTACTATTATGGTTTGTTAAATAAAAATAATTATATAATATATGATTAAAAATAGATAGATAAAAGTATGCTATTAATTTAAGTTGAGAACTATATAAATAATTACAATAAAAGAAAATATAATATTTCCCGAATTTAATATTTATTATATACTCTTTAGACAGATGATATTCTTTAACCAATCTGGTCTATTAATATTTTATATAACTCAATATATGATTAAGATTTCTCAATAATATTATTATATTCATTATTTTTAATACAAATAGGAAATATTATTATAAAGAACTTTTTGTTCATATTAAGAAAAATAAAAGTTTTTAATAATGATTTGGAATTCAATATTAATAATTTATATAAAAATAATAAATAATATTAGAATTATTATATCTATTATGTTTCTGAATTGATCAATATTGCTACTTGATTAATATCTTTATGACACTGTTCTAAGTATGAATTTTTGAGATGCCTACTTACAAAATATTCTGTTATTAATATTTTAATGACGTGGCATAAAATAAGCTATATAACTATTTTGGTATAATTTTAACTTTTATATAGTTCATGATGTTTATCAACTGAGGACTGATTTATCATCTTATCTTTATTTTCCTCAAATTTTTATGGTTTTCAATATGAATATTACTTTTAATTTGAAATTTAACAAATTTAGAAGGATATAAATTTGAGGCTGGAAATGGAAAAATTAAATATATTTAAAAGTGAATAAATTCAATTGGATGAAAATGAGGAGGAAAAAAGAATAAATAGTCACAATGTATTCTTTTCCTTTCGTTATCATTCTTAACTTAATCATACCAAATCATAATAAAATTCAATTGTAATTTTAATAATATAGTAATATGGTACCTAATAAAAAAGCAGTATGGTCAACACTTATATCGAATGAGAGTTATTTACCAGGAGTTGAAGCTTTGGCAAAGTCTTTGAGATATGTCAAATCTCAGTACGATCTTGTAGTTTTAGTCACACCGTCTCTTCCAGAGAAGTGTATTCGCCAGTTGATAGACTGTCATCCTAATATGATAGTAAAAGCTTGCCAGCCTTTATATCCCCAAAATACGCCCAAAATAAACTATGCTTTCCCTCAATTTGTAGAAGCTTGGACCAAGCTGAGAGCTTGGGAACTTGTTGAGTACGACGTCGTTGCGCTTTTAGACTCAGATATGATATTATTAAAGAATATGGACTTTGTTTTGGAACAAGGTGTCAAATATTTAACAGACTCTGCAAGTGGAATAAAACTGTTAGCATCACATGCTTGCGTTTGTAATATTATGAATAATCCAAAGTATCCCAAGTGGTGGCAACCTGCTAATTGTGCTTTTCATCGTTGCGAAGATATCACAATAGCACCGGATGCTATTCACAAATATAAGGATATCGATATGGAAGACACTTTCTCACAATTGGTTGCTGGACGTTATTTCAACTCGGGATTAGTTGTCCTTAAGCCAGATTTGGCCGATATGCAATCCTTCATCAATCAAGTCGAACTAAGGACAGATTTAGACACATATCAATTTCCAGAGCAGGATCTCCTCAACGAATACTTTGCTGGACAATGGAAGCCTTTACCACTATCGACCAATACACTAAAGACCATTGGGAAAGGACATCCCAATTTAATGCAGTTGGATAAAGTTTTTAATCTGCATTTTATTATGGATAAGCCTTGGAATTTACCAAAAGATAGTGAGCTGTTTGATCAGCATGAGTTTAAATCATTGAATGAAATTTGGTGGAAGACTTACGAGTTGGATATTTGAATACTAGTAAATATATTTATAGATGACTTTTCCTAACTTGATTTTCTTGCGTATCATTTAAATAAATTTTGATATTGAAAATTTGAATACCTAATCAAAATTGTTATTATAATTATTTAATTTGGAACTGATGATGTCATATTTAACATTATGAATCCAAAATTCATATGAATTATAATAGAAAAACTGTTAGCAAATCGGAGATATATATATAATAAATATTCAATTAATTATTTAAAAACTAATAGAATTATATTAGTATAAAAAACTAAATTTTAATTGATCAAGTAATGGTTATCAATATAATAATAATTGTTTTCTGGAGCATTTTTATTTAATAAACATTTTTAGGTTTTGAATTGCTTCAATATTAAAATTTTGAATTTCAATTTAAGAACCTTTTAACAAATAATAATTCAAATAAAGTATTATATATTTCCAGATATTTGATTTTTATTCACAATATTAATTAATTTTATTAAACATTTAATTTATAATATAAGCAGAATTTCCAATTTTTTAAAATTTAAGATGATCATTTTGATCCCATAATTTGTGGAATCAAATTTAATAACTTTTAATTTATAGTTCCAGTCATCATATTAAACATTTATAATTTAATAGAAAATTAAATAATAATAAATATAAATAATATGGCATTAAGGAGAAGTAGAGAATTGGATGATAATATAGGTCCATCTACTCGAAAAGTTAGATTCAACGATAGTATTAATACCAATCATTCGGATTCCGAGGATGAAGAAGATTTGGAAAAAAGGAAACGTAAGCACGGCGAGGTGAATTTAGACGGTTACGGAAGCCAGGATAGTTTGGATGAAGCGTCCGAAGATGAGAATGATAATAAGGAAGATGGAGATGATGATGACGATATGTTTGCAGAGCCAAAGGCACCTAAAGAACGCAAAAATTTCGAGGGTCAGGAGCTAGACTCTCACGAGCATTATGAAGCATCCGAAGGGATTCAAATCGAAGCTTTTAATATGAAGAGCGATATGGAATTAGGGAAATTTGACGAAAATGATAATTTCATTTGGAATACGAAGGACGAAAACGCCCATCATGACAGTTGGATGGCTGGTATCTCTAGGGAAGAAATGGAAAGAGCTAGAAAGGCTCAGGAGGATAGAGAGAGAAAATCTATGCAGAAGGCTCAACAAGAAGATAAGCAGTCATCCTTTCAAAAGGCTACGGATATCAAGTTGGAGCTCATTCAATTTATGCAGCCAGGAGAAACGATATTAACTGTTTTAAGTCGTCTCAAAGTAAAGAAGCAAAAATTTAGCAAAAATAAAAAATCTGACACGAATGAAGGAACAGATGATGATATCAATGAAAAGAAGAAGAAAATTGAAAAGATTACAGAGTTAACAGAGAAATTAATTGACAAGGGAGAACTCGATATTTATTCAGCAAGGTTTGAAGACCTCGTAAGGACTCTAAAAAATGAAGGAGTGTTGGCTACCACTTGGAAACATGGTGACCCTACCGACAAACAATCTCAAGTGATGTATGAATATAAATGGAAGGAATCGGATGAGGTGTATGGACCTTATTCCTATCACGATTTGACTCAGTGGAATCAACAAGGCTACTTTGAAGCTGGAATCCTTATTAGGAAATCGGGTAGTGACGACGCCTTTGAAGCTCCACATGATAGTTTCTTTAATGCATAAATTTTTCCTAGCATATCAGCAAATTTTTGCTCTAAAATGTATATATTATAAAATAGTTAATTTGATTATTTATTCTCAAATTTACATATTATTAGTTTTAACCTCTTTAATAACAGCAAAGTATTGTTTTTTCATTCACCAATATTAATGATCCTGAAAACTAAACATCCTAAACTATCACACTGTAAGTGCAAATGAAAAAAGTCCAAAAATAATGATGCATTTTATTAATCAATAATATTTGTCTCAGTCAAAATATCTTGATGACCTGGGCCTTTCTCTAAATTCCTAAGGAAGACCCAAATCACATTAAATTTGAATCTGCTTGAACCAATTTTATACATCTTACTTTTCTGATATCTATTCCTAGAATCATCACTAAAAACAATATTAACTATATTGAATCTAATTTGCTTTGAATACATTTTTTTATCCTGAGATGCAAACTTGGCCCTGGATTCTCCTGGAATCATTTGGCGAAGTATTGATAATTTGCAAGCATTTTAGTTAATTCAATGAAACTTGGTGAATCAATAAATTTGAATTATCTATTGAGTCATATGATTATTTATATAATAATCAAATGAAATAATAATTATAAAATTTTTATATTTTAATTACTAATTTAATAATAATGTTTAAAAAGATTTTTGAAAATAATTGTGTATTGTAAATTGAAATAATACTAAATGCTGATTAATTATTTTTTGTACATTATATACATACTCTTTTATTATACCATATTAAACTTTACAAGTTTTCAATTTATTATATTCGATAGCTTTGATTTTTAATATATTTATAAAACATTTGGAATTATATTCAATTTTCAAACTTCATATTTAGTCAAGTATAAACTTAAGAAAATAAAAACCATAGTATTTTAATCAGCAAATGTTTGAAATATCTGAGAAATTTCAATTACTAAGATTTAATCCATTACTTAGAGACTAACCAAAGTAATTAATTATTCATTTAACATTTGATAATATTATATTTTACTGGACTATTTAAATTTCGTTTATAGTTATTAATTGATAAAACTTTCAACCTTTAATTTAATAAAGATATATAGCTTTGGTAACCTATTAGAGATATGAATTAATAGTAATGATATAATTCTATATATTTACATAAATCTATAAAAATTTGTTGTTTTTTATAATTTTAATTTTAATAATTCGATAATTAAATATTATTACAAAGTATTATAATAAAATATAAAATCAATTGATAATAGATCCATATCTTTTACATTAAAATTATTCAGTATATTGACCAAAAGATTTTGTGAAAATTATTATAATGAAATAAATTTATAAATTTAAATTTAGGCTTTATTAATGAGGAAATAATCTGAGAACAGTTCAATTTCTAAATGAAATGGATGTAAATAATTGATATAAATAAAAAGATCCATTTCATACTTCAAAGACCTTAATACAGCTATCATCCAAATATTAATTACAATTACAAGTTATTTGAAATCAAACTATACTAATATGGATTCAAATGTAATTGAGTTATTGTAGTGAAATTTGAGTTAAAAATTTGATACCAAATCCACTGTATTGTACCATTTTCAAATAAAAAGGGATATAACGAGATTTTGAATATATTTGAATTAGGAGATGATATATTTTAAGATGTCAAACTACAGAAAAGAATAATAAATAAATATAAAACTTTTACTAAAACAACATTTAAACCATAGTCATATTTGCACCTTTTATTAATAATATAATTGATCAATATATAAAAATCCAATTTATATAACCAGTAACCGAAGAATTGTATCCAAATAATTCGCATATTGTCTTCGTAACACAATTGTAACAGTTGCAAGGAACAATTTAGTCTCAATGGTTCCAATGGCAAAATGTTAACCCGATACCATTTTCCCATTAATATATCATTATAAACTGATAATATTTTAACTATAGGATATGAAATGTAAATGTATTTATACTTCAAAATAATAGTGAATGAAAAAATTGATATTAACTAGTTCGCTTTCAGAGTGAATTTAAAAAATAAATACTAATGCGATAAATTGATGAATCAGTTTTGATAAATGATAACAAAATGAAGGTAACAATTTGTGTAACTCGATTATATTAATTTATTTCAAACTATTAAAATAGTTGCAACAAACGTCTAATATTTAGAAAAAGATTCTGTTGTAAATGGTTAGCATATGATAGTAAATGTAAGGTATTATTTATTTAGAAGAAAAGAGAATATTTGAATTCATAATAATAACATTGAAAGTTATTAATTTCATTAATATATTTATAAAGTTTATTAATTATTTATTACATTTGTCACTTTTGATATATCTATAACATTTTGTGATTAATCAAACTGTTGAATCAAAACAAAACAAATATCACAAATTATGATTCAAATTTTTGAAAAATATTAATACATATTACTGATCAAGTTTTCATTTAAATAATAGTAATTACCTTATATTAAAATATAATCGATTATATTTTCAATTGCTTAGTTTATAAAAATACAAATTTTAACATTTACTAATGTATATGAGCATCATTTTATGTCATAGTTTAAACATTTCAAATAATCTAATAAGGAATTATTATTTATATTGGAAAAATCATTTGTATTTGTAAACTTAGATTTTTAACTAATTTGAATAATTATAATACTTTAAACAATTAAAAAAATCAAACTAATTATAAATTTAAATATTGCACAATATCACATTCAATTAACAAGTTTAATGGTATTTTATAATTGACAAATGACATGATTGATTTTAAAACAAATTTTACAATAGATAACATATGATCATACTTTTGAATTTAATTATTTTTACCTAATCTTTGTTTTTACTTCAATAAATAATATTTCGAGAGTAATATATCAAGAGAAGTAATGTCATTCAATGCTTCAAACAAACAGGATAATATATCAAATCTAAAAATAAATATAAAATTGGTAAAGGATAGTACAAATTACACTATTGATTGAATTTAAAATGGGTGTTGAAGTACTTGTTTTTAAATTCTTTTTTTCACAATATATTTGTAATTAATATTATAAGCGAACATTATTGACATTTTATGGGGAAAAGGTTATAAAAGAAATTGATAGGTATGTTAAATTAATATGATTAATAGTGTTTCAGTTATATTTCAATCAAATATTTTCAAAATTATTTTCTACATATCAATTCAAAATTTATCTTTTAAATTCAAGTATAGTTTAGCAAATTGAATATATATTTGAATATGTTAAATGAGTTATACATAAATTAGATAGTCAGTAATTAAAAAATAATTTGAGTATTTGTAGAGAAAAAAATCTAAAAGTATAATGAATATTGGTGTTAATAAAGTGAATAGGTAGACAACTAAATAAGTAGCTAGGTATAGAGTTTGGGGATGTTAGTGTCAAGTTTTTAGTTATAAAAGAAATTTACGAAGGAATTAAATATGAGGGAAAGAATTAGTTTAATAAAATTGAAATTAAAAATTATAGATCATATATTTGATAAAAAAAAGTCATTTATCTGGTTAATTAATATATTATACTTCTAAATTTTGGAATTGCTAAGTCGTTGTAGTATAGTGGTAGTACGAAGCGTTGTGGCCGCTCAGACCGCGGTTCGATTCCGCGCAACGGCATTTCTTTTTGTATTGAAGAATTTTATTTTCTTTTACTCCCTGATTTTAATATTTTCAAATTTTCAATTTTAACAAGAACTTGATTATTCAAATTAATTTCATGACATTTTTCAACTAACAAAATAAAGTTTATGGAAACTTCTAAATAAATTAAATATTCCTGTGTTCAATACGGTTCCATTTTGAAACTTGGGTTAATTGGGGCGGGGTGTTTGACCATAAGTGGACAATTGAAAATGTTGCTTGATAGATTTAAGTATAAATAAAAGGTTGTTGTGAGATCTTGAATTTTTCTTTGATCTATCAGTGATTATTTCATTTTATGAGAGTGTTCAAAGTACACTCATAATTAACTTTTTAATTCTTTATTTTGATACTTCTAATTGTATTTTATTAATATTTGGATTGAATCCAAATTATTGTCAATCTGAATAATTTGTAAATCATTATGGTTAAAGCTTTACCTCAGCCAATATCTCCTAAAGATCCTTTAAGGAATACATCATGGTTCTCCAACACTTTTACTACATATAATACTTTTGCCATTGTCAAAGTAAGAGATTATCGTCTGGGATTGATCAATCTAGCAGCAGTCTTTTTGATTCTCGTATATGTCGCAGTGTATCAGCTTCTATATAGTCGAGGGTATATGAAGCTCGAGTCACCAACGGCAGGGAGTGTTAGAGTTTCAGTCCGTTTCAATCCAACCCAGTATAATAATATCGATTCTTTGGAATATTGCCATAAGAATTATAGGCCACCATTCAACTTGGGATGTAAATATGTTAATCTACCGACCATCACAGATGAGAGTTCTGTACTAATTCCAACACGAGTCAATATTTCCGTTTATGATCGAGTGAAAACAAACTGTCCGCCAGCAAGTCAAACTTGGTTGAGTACCGATCCTAGCTGTCTGGTTGATCTATATGGCCCTTCTGATGTCAAGTTAGTCAATCAATCAATGTTTTACAATCCTTTCCCAGAAAAGTATACGTTCATTGTGGATCATAACATTCGTGGGTACTTAACTAAAACTACGCTTGGTTATCTGGAGATGGAAGGTAAAATGATTGATAAAGAAGGTGATGCTGTCAAAGAGTTCCCCAAAAACGGACAAACTAAAGATTATATTTTTGATTTGGATACCTTGTTAAAAGCAAGTGGAGCTAGTCTTGATAAATTTGAGTCTCATGGCCAGAGTTTTCGATATGAAGGAATGGTACTGCTCGTGGTTTTAGAATATGTCAATCCGTGGTGGAAACCTTATGCAGTCCACTATACTATGAGTTCACAATTCGTACCAGCAAGCGAGTACAAACTACTGCAGAATCATTTTATGGATTTATTAAATCCTGAAAATAACAGTCATTCAAAATTATCCATCATCAATTATCACGGTGTTAAGGTCGTTTTCAAGCAAACTGGGAGCATTGGTATATTCAACTTGTCTGAGACATTGATTAATATCGTTGCTGGATTAGCTCTCCTCAGCTTGAGTGGAACAGTAGTTGAACTGATTATGTTAAATCTAATGCCTGAAAAGAATGATTACTACGAAGCAAAATATCATATTGTAGATCGCGATAGAATAAGGCGTGAGGAGGAGGAGGAAAAGATTGTATTAAGGGAAATTAGTGGTAGTTCAGTGACATTGAACCAATAGAACTATTAGTCATTCACATATCATAATCATAGACTTAATTATAGGTTAATTAAACAAAAAATCTGGTATTTTATTCTAAAAAATAAAGCTTAAAATTTAAAAATAACAACTAATTTTGTTTATTTTAATATGCTTTCAGTTGATAATGACTTTTTGACCTTAGAGGTTTTATTAGCTCTAGTTGAGTTAAATCGATTTTGGCTCTATTTAAAAATAAGCAAGTTTAATTTATTGATACTCTTTTAAGGTGATTTTAAAAGAAATGAGGGTCTAAATTATTATTATGGTAACTTATTAAAAATTTATGAAAAAAATACATTCTTGATCAAATATGATATAAAAATTTGATAACACAATAAGATTAAATTAATTAAAAAAAGTACCTAAATTATTTGAATAACACTATACAAATTTTTAGTTATTTCATTGTTTATAGTGTTATTAATCATTATTCTAAATCTAACATTAACAATATGTTCAAAATCAATTTATCTCCAAATTCATAAATATACTAAATAAAAAGATAAAATTTAATTCGATCCACTATAAAATTTTATTAGTATGCTATCAGCATTTCATATATTTAAATTAGATTAGTATTATATTTATTGGTATAAATATTACAAAACCAAAATATCCGGTTACAGGAATAATTAAATGTATCAAAAAAATCCATTTATATTTATTACATATTCAATTTTCAAAATAAATTTCATAATATTCAATTTACCTAATTCTAATACAGAATAATGCTGAATAGCCTAATTATAGATTTCGATTTAGAATATTCCATTTTTACTAAAATTTTAATGTATCTAGGTTTTATCTTGAATTGTTTTAAATTTGCCAAAATTTGATACAGAATATATATTAATGAAATTTGTTAAATCATGATTTTATACTCTTAATTCGTAAAGTATTTTAGAATAGATATTGATATATTAAATATTCTTATATAGAAGATGGTTCTGAAGTTATTCAACTAATATGATTTTATTTTGGTTATGGATACTATTATCACAAAGAAATATTAGTTTCTGATATTACAGTTATAATCAATTTATATATTTGATGAAAAAATTGAATTCAAAATTGCACATATTGATTTTAGAATCTGAATGAGTTTTTTAACATATTCTGATAATTAATAATATTATATATAAAACGATTCAGTAAGTATTTTAACTTCGAACAAGACTACATAATTGACAGACAATAGATATAATAACTGAAAACAGTAATATTTTGGCAATTTAAACACAAATGTCAACAATGTAGCGAATAGTTACTTTGATTTGAATCATTGGAGTTAGTTTTATAAACATATTTCATTTAAATCAAACATTATAAAATTATATTTATTAAAATCAATTAAAATTAAAGGTAATCCTTGATAAAATTTTTAATTCAAAATTCTAAGTTTATTTCTCTTTAATATTTTGAACATCATTATTAAAACTTCTTGTATATCTTTATATAATATATAACTCTTTTCATTTTGCGGTTTAAATATATATTTATAAATACTTACTTTATCCTTTATAATATATATTAATAAAGTAGTATATGATATCCTATTATTTAGTATATAATATAATAGTCGAAATTTCATTATAATATATTTAATAATACTCAATAACTCAGTCTAATAAATATTGACAAATTAAATAAAATATAATATACCAATATGTTTAATTTTAATATTTTTTACTTACTATATATTTTTAACCATGATTTATGGATTTCTTAAAATTATTTTAGATTTTAGAAAATGATATTATTTTAAGATTAAAGAAAATAAAAATTATAAAATATAGTTAATAAAATAATTATATAATATAAAGTCAATACTCTTTTTTGTTATATCTTTAATAAATTTTTACTATATAAAAATAATTCTTTTTATTGAAATTTGAAATTTGATTTCTTAAATATTACTTTGCAATTTAAATAATGGGAATTTTTTGCAATTGAAAAAAAAATAAATATTTTAATATATAAAAAGTAAAAATAAATATATATTATAAAATTAATAATTTCTTTTATTTCTAATAACTTTTTACTATACTTTTAATAAAGATCTAACACTTAAAAAAATTCTTTTTATTAAAGTTTGAAATTTGATATTTCACTAACCAATTAAATTTTCCTATAGAATTTTTCTTTCTTATAAGCTAGTTTTTTAATTACCTAAAACAACTATAATCACATAGGTTATTATCTAAAGAATATATTAAGTATAGTAGTTTTTTCTAATTATTTTTAATTAGAAAGTTTTTTATAACATTAAATTTATATATTTTATAATTATTATACAAAATAACCAAGTTTTCTCAAATTATATTAAGAATACTAATTAAAAATAATTCTATTTAAAAAAAATATAAAGTTTATTATTAATTAATTTTTCTTTAAAAACTAAATAAAAATAATATATACTATTATAATTTATTATAATAATTAATATTCACTTATTAATAAAGTGTTTATTTAAAGAAATTTGTAGAAGAGGTTAATTTAACTTATTCTAACTCTTTAATTTATATTCTA
>JNEM01012012.1:0-22981 GCA_000697335.1 Conidiobolus incongruus B7586
TTTATTTTATTTAAATTAATTTTGTAATAATATATATATATATAATTTTGATATATATATATATATTTTTCTTTTATTATTTAAAATTTTAATTATTTAAAATAATTTTATAGTAATAATTAATATATTAATAAAAAAGCTTTTAATTGTATTTATATTGGATAATATGATATATAAACTATAAATATACTATAAACTTGTATATCTTGAAAATTTTCATAAAATTAAGTATTTTTCTTAATTAAGAATATATTATTATTAAAAATACTATAAAAAATATAACTTGTATTATATTTTAAAAAAATCTCATATAATATTTTGGATTTGAAAAGATTAATATTGGATTATGAGATTAATTTTGATATAGCATATTTAAGTCAGTTATGTGATATTTTCCAAATAATGATATAATAACATCAATTGCTGATTTTATTCAAATTGACAGAAATAAAATTATTATAATTAGTTCAGTTCAATTTTATATCTTATAATTTTTTAAACAATTGCACTTAAATCAGTTAAATTTTATGATTGTTTTTTCTAATTATAAATAGATAGGGTTCCCATGGAGTATATAATGATTGTTACAAGGTATTAATTATATATTTGAGATATTATTGATTAATGATTTAAAAGATATCAAATTGATCAATAATGAAGACATAATATTTATAAGTAGTGGACTGGAATCTAAGCACATTATATTGAACTTTCCCTCTCAACTATCTATTCAAACAATGCTAATCTCAAAAAAATCTTTACATTTCTGTCATTTTTGTCATATCATAAATTATAAGGATATTCATACTATGATTTAGATATAAAATTTGAACAATGTTTAATAAATCTTCATATTAAATTGAATTGAATGAATTATATTTTGAATTAATTTAATGTTTTTCATTTCAAAACCAAATAGAAAATAAGTAATATAAACTATTAGTTCATAAGCCTAGTCAATTTACCTGGCACTGGAGCAATCTTTATTCTATCTATTTTAATATAATTAATCCCTAAATTATTCGATCCAAAATACAACTTAATGCTACTTTATCCAGTTTATCCCCATCCTGACTAACTACTATGATGTTGCTATCAACGTCCAGGGATGGGATTTTTTTAAAAGTATCAACTATATTGTTGCGCATTGTATCCCATCCATATGATACACAAAACCCCAACGGTGCATTTTGACCTGCTATTGCCCAAATTTACTATACATGAAGCAAATAGGAATATGCAATATTATAAAATTTATTCAATTTTTTATTGATAGCCTTATAATATAATTAAACTCCTCAACCTGGAAATTCCTAATAATCTTATATGTATAATCATCAACGGATAGGAAAACTATAGCGCAACTTGGATTGCTGTTTCCCAATCTTTCATCACTTGATGCATATTAAAACTGATTTTTAATTGATAAAAAATTTTGTAGCTAGTAAAATCCAAGTGATGCTATTTACTGTGATGATAACAGTGGTATTCATGTGATTGTTGGGAATTATTCTGCTATATCTAAATTATAGTGGAATGCAGAATGAATGGTACAGGATTAGAGAATCTGTAAGTGGCTTAATTATTAATAGAATTAATGGTTTTTGGCCATTGTAAAAACAATTGGTATTACTGCCCTAAAAATTTATAACAAGATTATAATCAAACTTCGTCAAAAATCATTAATTATAAATATTAAAACTATTTATTAATAGAATATAATTATTAAATATTTTGAATGATATATATATAAAACAAAATTAATTCAAAAAATTTATTAAATATTTTTATAATAAGTGATGGAGAATAATCCTGTCAATTACTCAAGAAACTCTGATTACCACAGGATTTGAGAAGTCACATTAGAGATATCACATCCCTTGAACTAGTTGATCCTATTACTTTTTGCCTATAAGTTATTCATGTCCACAAAAATCAACAATGGAACCTAATATAAGATTATCACAAGCAAACTAATAAACATATCTTTTATCTTTATTCTCAAAAGTATATAGTCTCTAAGTTTTTCTTGTAACCCTCACAAAAGTGTTGAGTTGTAACAAGTTTGAGATATTTACTTTATTCAAAGAACCTAATTTGTAGCAAGTTATTTTCACCTACTTTAGTAAACCCCAATAATTCCCCTTAATTCTGTGGTAATTTATTGTTTACCACTGGTGATTCCCTGTTTAAGCTTATAAAACCCATTGTTGTTAGTGTTAACCCTTAACATTTATGGTGATTCCACCAAAGATTACCATAAATAACTTAAGAAAAGTTAAATTGTTTAAGCAAGAATATTGCATAATTACTCTAATTTCCAAATTAAAATTGCTATATAATAACTCCCTAAGTAAATTTCTCTTTGGATTTCTCCCTATAACATATAAAGTGTAAATAGAAGAATATCCTAGCCCCACCAGTAGGTTACCACCAAAAAACCCCCTAGAGCTACCCATAAGTAATTATCCCACACTTGCTAAAACCCCAGCAGCATCAGAATACCCTTTAGTAGGAGAAAGTTAAGCTTTACAAAAGAACACTTGAAGTAGATATTAATCATCTAAAAGTTATTGAATCTTATTAAACCTAGTATATTGTTCCATTAGTTCCTAATTATCTTACTTTACCTACTAATAATAAGACAAAATATCAAGCAAAATCAATAATAAATGGGATAAATTCTTTATAAAGTTAGACACCTAATTAAACTTGAAAGTGAAAACTATAGTTCAAGTATATTTAGATAAAGTATTAAGTTGCTTTATATAAATCCAGTATAGACTATCTTTTATTACTTCCCAATACTTTTATAATATTGTAGAAACTCCCTATTCTTATATAAGTACTAATTACCAAATAACCTACAAAAAACCCAATAGTTATTACAAAGCTAAATAAGCTTAAACCTCTACCCTAGAATAGTTGAAGTTTATTAGACTAGTACCTAATGGACAAGATAATTAAATCTTATAAATCAAGAGACTAACTATATTAGGTTATTTAAGTAATTTATTAGTAACTTATTTAGCTGTTGATATTTCCTCTAAGTTCTCTTCATATAAACAAATGTTAATTGCTACTCACTTGGGTAATACCCTCAATATATTATAGGAATAGTTATGTTTAGAACTTAAGAAAGTTATGATCCAACCCTCTTATTCTATTTAATATAAAGCTAAATATATGATGTTTTTCCAAGCTAAATGTGAAATTATAAGGGTATGATATGAGTAACTTAACAAATTAAGTAAGCACTGTTATTTAGGAACTTTTATCCCTATATATCATAGATTCTATAATAGCTTGAAGAAGGGACTCAAAAATAGTCTTGCTTATAAGCTCAATAGTGCAAAAAACTGCCTACTTAATAAGTTATACCTAGCAGCAAAAGAGTTAAGATCTAATTACCTATATACTTCTTAAATAGAAAAGATCAAGGATATCATGAAAACTATAGACCTCTTTAGATCTAATACAAAAGAAAATTCCAAGGTCCCCTTTAATAAACCTATAGCTATAAAGAGTAGCTTTAATAATAAACCCCTATCAAAAAAAAACACTGAAATTTATTTTATTGCAATTTTAAATTCTTAAAATAAAGAAGCTAATACCCCTTAAGCAAAATACCTGAGGAAAATATTCTACCTCAAAACACATATATTGAATATATATATAACAAGTTAAATATTGAGGATAGTTATCCCTCTACTCATAAAAACTATCTTATCAAATAAATAATAGCTGAGCATTACACCTATAACTAAGCTAAAAGCAATTAACCTGCTAAAGAGCTTCTTTCTATAAAGAAACCTAAAGGATAATCCTTAGCCACTAAACTCTAACCTAATAAGAAGCTGTTTACCACAACTAAAAACAATCTTGGTAAAATAAAGGTAAGTAAACCCTTTAAAGAATAGCTTGTAGTTATAAAGGTAAATAAGCTAGTTAAAAGCAAAGTTAAAAGAGAGAAGAAAAATTAAAGCTTTAATCTCTCTTATACTCTATTACAAAAAAAGTTGAAGTTAAAAACTAAATCTATAACTGTTAGTAAGAAAATCTCCTTAGATAAATTTAAGGAGCTTATAGCTGTTAAACAGGTAAAGTATTTAAAAACATTAAAGTAAGATCCTAATTAAACTTTATATCTAGAAGACTTGCTCCAGAAACTACCTATTCTAGAAAAAACCCTTGTGGTATCTCCTCTCTTAAAACACTCTTTGCTCTAAGAACTTTAAGCTTAGATTATTAACAAACTAGCTGAAAAATTCTTAGATGATTTAATTACTACAATATAGAGAAAGCTAAGCCTTATAAGTTTTGTGTCTTATGTAAATCTTTAAAAGAAGATGTCCCTTAAGATAATAGTTGAAGGAATATTAATAGAGGAAGAGTTCTCTAAATTATTTAATCCCTCAGAAGAATTACTTGATTGTTTCTAAGTAAAGTTAGAAAAAGAAGTTGAAATGACTATTATTACTCCCTCTATACTTACTCTTTATATACCAGAAAATATCAAGTTATCCTTAAACTATAGTAAAGTATATAACACAAGACTAATGTTTATTGTATCACCTAAGCATATTGTAATTATAAATAACAGTTATATTCACCCCCTCTATAAAGGGATGATTTTAGAGGAATACATCTTTTATCTTAAATATTAGAAGGATATTAAAGTCTATATCACTAATCCCTAAGAAAAAAATTAATTTATTCAAGAAAAAGAAGTACTTGCAGTACTTATCTTACATCCCTAGAAAACCCATCAAAGAATGCTTATACACCTTGTTAGATCATATTCCACTAAAAAGCTAGTATTAAAATCAAGCCTGGTACCTATAATATAGCTTAATTATAACATAACTATACTTACCAAAAGGAAATACTGTTTATATATAAAAGTTCAGATAAAAGGTGAACCATACTATACTTATATAGATTATAGCTTAAGGTTGAGTTTTATATCAAAAGATTTAGTTAATACCATAAATATCTTATATAATATAACTAAAAATATAATATTCACTATTGTCACAAGGGTTAAAAGCTCTTTAAGTCTATCAAAGCTAGTTTAGATATAAGTCAACAGTATTATTTTCAATTATAGGTTTTAAATAATTTGAGCCAATAAAATCAAAATACTCTTTAGTATTAATTGGCTTTATAATATAAAAACAATATTTTATATAGCAACAAACACCATCTATATTACTTATAATAATAAACACAAGTTTATTAAAATGGTAACCCCTTATAAAAAACCTACTAGCTTACATATAACTATTACTCTACCCCTAGATGTAACTCAAGTGATTTTTAATAGAACTAAATGTTAGTTGGAAGAAAAAGGTGAAATCTAAGCTATTAAATATAATATTAAATTAGGGTAATATTATAGCAAATTAATTACTTTTCTCTAGTCCTACAATAATCTAGTTGCTATAAACTTAAATAAACTCCTTAAAGCAACTTACAAAGAATTTGCTATTAATCTTATTTATAAGAAGGACAAGCCTATCAATTGTAGTAATTTTGTTATTGCTTACTATCTTTAACTAAAGATTCTAGAAGATATAAAAAAGATGCTTAAAGGTAGCATTATTGAAAAAACCACCTTTGAATAAAATTTTAAAATAGTGATTATCTTAAAAAACAAGAAGCTATAAATATGTGTTAATTTTAAACCCTTGAATAATATTATTATAAAGTATCTTTATCCAATACCTTTAGTATAGCAAGTTTTAAATACACTATAAAAAAGAAGGGTTTTCTCTTCACTTAACTTTAAGTTATTATTAAATTATAGTCCAAAAAAGTAACAATGAAAAGATTGCTTTTAACATTCTTAATAGGTGATTTTAATACAAGAGGTTATTGTTTAAAGTGTGTAACACTTTAAGATTTTTTCAGGAAATAATAAACATTATCCTATAAGAGTATCTTTATAAATCTGTAGTTGTATACTTAAATAACATCCTTATCTATTTAAAATCTATCAATAATTATCTATATCATTTAAACTTAGTATTTGAAGTTTTTTGTTAGTTTAACCTATATATTAATTTAGAAAAATATCAATTTAGTTTCTTTAAGTTAAGATATCTAGGTTATGTTATAGGTAATGAAAAGATTAAACTTAATATAAGTAATCTAAATAAAATTAAAACCCTTACTCCTTTTAAAAATGTAAAGAGCATATATGTTTTCTTAAAACTCACAGGCTATTACTATATGTTTATAGAAAACTACTCTAGTTAAACTTATCCACTAACATATCTTCTTAAGAAAAACACCCTTTTTAACTAAAACCACACTTATAAACTAGCTTTTCATTATTTAAAAAATACTCTCTTCTAGGAACTAGTTTTAATAAGCTTAAATTATAGTAAAGAGTTCCTCTTAAGTACTAACTTATCTAGCTATATTATAGGTGCTATATTAAAACAACTTGATAATAATAGTTATAAGTACCTTTTTTAATTTTAGTTTAAAACTTTAAGTCTAACAAAAGTAAAATATAAGGTCACCTAAAAAAAACCTTGGTAATTATGAAGATAGTAGAGTATTTTAAAATATACCTGCTTAAATATTATTTTACTGTTTTCACTGATTATACATCTGCTAAAAATTATTTATAGTTGTTTGATCCTTCTCTTTAATAATTTTATTGGATGATAATCTTCTTTTACTTTAATTACATTATAATTTATAAGGCTGGATTAAAAAACTACAATGTTAATTTTATGTCTCAGTTAAAAATTAAAGTCTACTCAATAAAAATCCTTAACAAAGAGTGTGATCAACTTTATAATAAATATAAAAACTTTTTGGTTAATATAATTATTTATTTTAGAAATATCTAAGATAATAAGATATATGTAAGCTCAAAAAAAATTCATTATAGAACTTTTAATTATATGTTTATTGATGAAAGAATATAAAAAATAGTGAATCTAATTGATGTTAAAGTTTATAAAGAAATCTATCTAAAAAGTAAAAGGAAGGTATTACTCAAGAGTATACACAACCTACAAAGGTACTTCTCTCAGAAAGCTATCTATAAAAAAATCAATTTTTAGTATTAGTGGTTAAAAATAATAGAATAGATTAATGATTACTGTAAAAGTTACACTTAATGTAAAAAAACCAACCTAGCACCTTTATAATTGATAAAATTATTTAGGTTACCCTTGAAAAGATCTTTAACTACTAAAGAGTTGATTTTGTAGGACTTTTTAACCTTATCTTTTTTAGTAACAAGTATATACTTATGTTCACTGAATATGTTATTACATAAGTAATAGCTGTCTTAATAAAAAATTACACTACTTTTACCACTATTATTTATTTATTTTACTATATCATCACTAATTATAAAATACCTTAGTATCTAATCTCAAATTGTAAAACATATTTTATTATAAAAATCTTTAGTAAAATGCTTAGTTGGTTAAGAATTAAATATATCAAAATAGCCCCTTATACCTTTAACTCTAATAACTACACTAAGTGAATAAATTAAACCTTATATAATAGCTTTAAAAAAAAGTTTAAGAAACTAGCTAAAAATAGGATAAGGTTTTAACAAATATTATGTAGGTATATAAAAGTAATCTTTATAAAAGTTTAGAAGGGTTTATTCCCTTTTACATAATGTATAGTGTTAACCTTAACTAAACCAAGTTTAAAAAACAAACTTTGTTTAATTTGTAAAGAAACTTCCTTAAAACAAAAAACTAGATTTTCTTTTCTTTAATCTGGTTATCATTTAAGAAAAAAAAGCTATATAATTAAAATTAACTTGTTAAAGAGCTTTACTATATTAGAGATAAAATTATGTGGTGAAATTATAAGAAGACTTGTACTTTTTATTTTAAGCTTATAAACAACTAAGTCTCTAACTATATCATTAGGGATTATAATGGAAAAGGTATATACTTTATAAGTTTACTTAACCAATCTAAAAAAAAATAGAAAGTAGGTGAATTATCAACAACTCTATGTTGAATAAGTAATCACCTCTGTTATATACTCTTTATATTAATTTACACCTTTCCTTTATTCTATTCTTTATTCTCTTTTCTCTCTTCTTTTATTATTATTTTAATTTTTTTTCTCTTTATATCTTATATATTTTTTTTTATTAATTTACTATTTTGTTAAGAAATAAAAACAAAAAAAATGATAAAACAAAAAAAACACAAAAAAAATTTTGCTAAACTAATAAGTTAATTCAAAAATAAAGGATTATAGCTAAAGAAACCTTACTCTAACTTAATAGTTTCAACCTTTAGTTATACCTATTCAATATTTATTAAATAAAACCAACCTACAAATGCTATTTAGATAAAATATAACCTATTTGCAAAAGGTAAAGTTTTTAAATTATTGCTTTTATATTCAAGATAAACAAAGGTAAAAGAAAAGTATTAATAGAGAATAATCTTGTTAATTACTTAAGAAACTCTAATTACTATAGGATTTAAATAGTTACATTAGAGATATCATATCTTTTAAACTAGTTGATCCTATTATTTTTTACCTGTAAGTTATTTATGTCCACAAAAATCAACATTAGAACCTAATATAAGATTATTACCAATAAACTAATAAATATATCTTTTATCTTTATTCTCAAAAGTATACAGTCTCTAAGTTTTTCTTGTAACCTTCACAAAAGTGTTGAGTTATAACAAGTGTGAGATATTTATTTTATTCAAAGAACTTAATTTATAGCAAGTTATTTTCACTTACTTTAGTAAACCCTAATAATTCCCTTTAATTCTATAGTAATTTATTGTTTACCACTAGTGATTCCTTGTTTAAGCTTGTAAAACCCATTGTTGTTTGTGTTAACCTTTGTTACCAGCAAGTATTTTGATAATTAAACTACTTCTATAATGTTATTAGATATTGACATCCCTTTTAATTTACTTATATATAACAAAGCCTCACTTGTTATTTATAGTTGTTATCTTGATATTAATAAACTTTAACCTTTTAGAAGGTAAGTTATAATTTATAAATTACCATAGATATATAACCTTAGTTACAACTATTATAATAAAGATATCTTTTTCTATCACAAATCTATTAGATTATTTGAATCTTTAAGTTATTATTTATCAACTGGTGATTAAGTCAAGAATTAAGATAACATCAAATCTTTGTAATTCTTAGTTAGAGATATTGTAGATATTTGTGATTTATAAGTAATCTACTTTATTAGTACTTGTTAATACCTCTTAATATATCTAGCAGGTATAATATTCAACTTTTACTTAAATCCTTAACACTAAAAAACAACTCATTGTTAATAATAGTGACACTTATAAGATATAACAAGATTACCTTAAAACTTAAATCTAAATCACTTTATAGTAGCAAAACCAGCATTAGCACTAGAATCCCTATTCTCTTTAATTAGTGAAGAATAAATTAAAAACATTATAGCAAACTAATTCTGTGAAAATTTCACTAGACTCTTCTAATAATAACTTTCATCCTTTGTATTTTTAGCCTATAGTTAAAGTATAGTTAAAGTTTTTATAGAGAATAAAAGTAGTAGAACTCTTAGTAACTAAAAAGAACAACTAAACTATAAAGTAGATATTAAAGCTTTTCCTTTATTCCCTTATAATTTAATCCCTATAAGAAACCTTTAATAGGTTTATATAAACCTACAACACCTAGTAAATAAGAATCATTGGGTTGTATGCAATCTTAACCTTTAAACTAATAAACTAAGGAAGTTCCTAGCAGATGCTAAAGAACAAAAAGATTGGTTAGCTAATACTAGTTTAATATTTTATAATATAATAGTCCCAATGTATAATGTTATGTTGGAAGTTATATTTAAACTTTTAACCCACTAGCAAAACTCTATTAAAAAATAAATTTGTTGAAATCTATAAGTAACTTGGGAATAATTTTCTACTTAGATTATAAACTAATGTTTTAACACTAACTACCAAAAAGTATTACTAAACTGCTATATTAAATTAGTTTAACAAAATAACAAAAATGTAGAGGAATTTTATAACTATTTATTAAGGATAACATAATAAATTAGATGCTTATTTTATATTCCTATAAAAAACAAGTTCTTAGATAGGATTAAACATTAAGTGATGAGTATACTAATTATTTAAAAGGTACCCTTAAATATCTTCTCTAATTATAAAACACTAGTGGCAGTAAAAAAAGCTAAAGTGGTTTATAAAGCAATAGTTAAAGAAGTTAACTATTGAGTTTAACAAGCCCCACTAATAAATTTATAGAAGGATCCTATAAGAAGAATAAAGGTGGTAGAAATCAACAACACTTTACAACTAGCTAAACTTCTCCATCAAATTTAATTTTCTCTTTACTTTTTAATTAAGGAATTAAAGCAGAAAAACTAGTTACTAAAGATAGTTTAGAAGATAAATAATCATTAGATAACACTCTCTTATTAGAAACTCTAGATAGCACTATAAACCCTAAGGTACACATGAAGTTTGTTTAGATTTTGGAGAAGATAGAAGGGAAAGAGTTAGAATACCTAGTAGCAAATTTTATGAATATTAGATAATTATTAGCTATTTAAAAAAGATAACCCCTGAAAAAAAAGAGTATTAGTTATAAAACCCTTAAAACTATTAAGTTCAGAACAATAAGAAAAATACAGCTAAAAAAAATTGCTGAAGCAAAAATATCAGTTATCCAACAAGCTATAACCTCTACTAAACTAGTTTCTATAAAAATAGACTTAAATCCTCTTAACTCTCAAATTTCATCAGATCACAAGTAATTTACTGAAATACCTAAGGAACTTTTAAAGTAAAAAAAACATTATCTATCATCTTTAAATTAGGAAAATGTTAGACTTAGAGAAATGATTTAACAAAGGGTTTTAAAAACCTCTAATCTATCTTTAAAAGTAAAGCAGTAAAATCCACCACTAACAATTTAGCAAAACACTTTATTATCTCAAACAACAACATTTAACTTATTAGAAGTAATAGAGGGAGTTAAGAAATAATAGCTATATAATGAAAATTCAATACAGTTAAACAAAACTAAAAAGAGACCCTACTTAAACAATATTATATATAATAGAAGGAAAAGCAAACATAAAAGACTTATCTTTAGAGGGTAAACCCTCAAAGAAATTACTTAAGAGGTTATAGAGACAAAATTTGTAATTAACATCTGTGAAGCATTAAATTATTAGCTAGGTTTTAATCAGAAGTGGTAAAGAGCTAGTTATCCTATTAAATATATAGAGTAAACAACTAAGATAAAGGCAACTTATTAATATTATACCTCTTTACCTATTGATAATCTAGTAATATTTGAAGAAAGTGAGTGGAAATATTCTACTAACATTAACATATTATTTCTCCCTAATGAGTTATAAAAAATAGAAACTAAAATCAAAATAGAATTTCCTGTTGATATCTACCTTAATATTAACCTTAATACAAAAGAAGAAAAGGGTTACAATAGAATTAAAATATTAGCTGAAACCTTCACAGAGAGTAGTGAACACCTTATTCTTTTAATTGTAAACACCACTAATAAATTTAAAACTATCTTAACAAGCACTAAGCTTGCCACTATTAAAGCACATTGTATTTTATTTCCCTAAGCTAAAATTGTAGGAATAATCCTTTAGCTAGATCAACACCTATTAAAGGTAGATCCCAAGTTCTACCTTAAAGTTTATATCTAGTTAAAAGGGGTTAATTCAGAAACCTTTATTAATTGTAAAGCTAGTATAAACATATTATCTAAGAATATAGCAAAAATGTTAAAAATACCTTATTACAAAAATCTCACAATAAGTTACTAAACAGTAACTCACCAAGAAATAAAAACCAAAGGTAGAATTAATACTCTTATATTTAACATTAAAAGTATTCCTTTTGAGGTAAATTTCTAGGTAATTAATTCACCAACTATTTATATTTTGCTAGGTCATCTATTTTTACAGAAGGAGAAAATTTTAACTTATTAAGCTATTGGTACTTTTGTTGCTTTTTAAAACAATGAACCTTAATTCTTTTAGGCTATCACTTATCAAAAAAAACACCAGGATAATAAAATTAAAATTGATCCCCTGTTAACCTTCTACTTAATAATATCTATAGAAAGAGGTTATTCTTTTGAAGAAGAAAAAGAGCTTGAAAAATTAAAATATAATATCTTCTTAAATCTTGATAAAAAGAAAATTGCAATATTTCTACATCATTATATTAATCTAGTAGTATTCTCACTTTATAAACTCTTGGGTACAAATACTATTGAATTCCCTATTCTACTAATTGCTGATGTATATACTCTAAAGAACTACAGAACTTCTAGAATCCTAGTTTTCTAACAAGGTAAAGTAGAGGAAAAGATGGAAAAACTTTTGAAAGGGAAAATCATTAAAGATATTAACTCTGAATAAAGTTTCAAGATAGTTATTATACTTAAGAAAAATAAAAAAGTGAGAATATGTGTGAATTTTGCTTTAATTAATAAGATTACTGTTAAAAACTTTTATCCTCTACTATTAGTTTAAAACCTGTTGGATTTATTATAACAAGGAGCTATCTTCTTATCTCTTGATTTTCTTTTAAGTTACTATTAGATTAAGGTAAAAAAAGAGGATAGATATAAAACTGTTTTTAATATTATATAAAGTTGATATTAATATAACTAACTCTTATATAGTTTAGTTAACACCTTAACATTTTTTCAATAATTTATAAATAGCATCCTTTATAAGTATATTAGATATTTTATGTTTATCAATTTAAATGATGTCTTTATCTTCTTAGAAATAGTTAAGCAATACTTGACACACTTGGGAAAAGTGTTTGCAATACTATAATAACATAAATTATATATTAATATAAAGAAATGTGCTTTTAGTTTCTATCAAATTAAATACTTAGGTTACTATATATCTAAAGATATAATTACACCTAATAAATCTAACACTAAGAAGATTAAAGTTTTAAATCCTTTAACTAATATAACAAGACTCTATTCTTTCTTAAAAGCTACTAGTTACTATAGAGGTTTTATGAGGGGTTATTCTTATATAACTTGTCCTCTAACTGAATTAATCAAGAAAAACATCCCTTATATTTAAACATTAAAATATAATAAAGCTTATAGTAGTTTAAAAGAGAAACTTGTTTCTTACTTAGTATTATATATCTTAAAATTTAACCATCTATTTATTCTAGCTATAGATGCTTTAAACTATACAACAAAAGCTGTTTTAAGTTAATATTGTAATAATCACAAAGAACATCCTATGAGATACTAGTCAAAACAATTCTTACCAGCTTAAAAGAAATATAGTATTATTATAAAAGAAAGCTTAGCTATTGTCCTTGTTGTTCAACATTTCCATCACTATCTAATAAGCCAAATGTTTTATATCATCACAAATCACTAACCAGCTAAATTCTTCCTGGTAAGTTTTAACCCCTCCCCCCAACAAGCTTATTAGATAGTAAAGCTCTCAGCTTATAATTATACTATAACATATAAGGAAGGGAAGAAACACACTAATATTGATTTTTTTAGTAGAATTAAGATAAACCTATATTCAACCCAATTTATAAAAGGTACCCAATCTTAAACAAAAAGATATAAATTTTTTTAGAGAAAGTGTTTAATTATTTACAATTCTTTATAAAATACCTTAAGTATAGTAGAACTTAAACTAAACATAAGGCAGCTATAAACTATTTTATCTAAAATAAGCAATTGGTTTTTAATCAATATTAACCTAATAGTTAACCATATAAAATTATCCCTAAGATTTTTAAAAGGAGAGAGAAGATAAAAATCACTAATTTAGAAAATAGTTATTATAGTTATAAAGTTACTTACAAGAAACTTCAACCTTATTATTAATAGCTTAAACAAGTTACTCAACTGAAGAATTTTATCTAAATGTGTAAAGTTTGCTAATAATTCAAACACTGTGCTTTAAAAGAACCTGAACAAATTATAAAACCTCCCAACTAAATCTTTAATTGCTAACATTTAAATTATATTAGCCCTTTTAAAACAACCAGAAAAAGATATAAATATATTCTAGTAATGGTTGAAAATATAACCTAATAGGTAATTATAATCTTAACTAAAGAATATATAGTGTTAATTACTACAAAACTCTTTTACTATAAGGTAATCAATATTTATAATCCTTTAAAAGAAGTAGTAACTGATAATAGTTATCAATTTATAAAAGATTTCAAGCAATTACAAAATATTTTAGTAATGCATTATATTAAAACAACAACTTACTATCTTTAAACTAATAATAAATTAGAAAAGTTTAATCAAACACTAATTAAATCTCTTGTTAAATAGTATGAAGAAACCAAGTTTTCCTAGGATAAAGAAATCCCTTAGGTAATTTAGAATTACTATACTAAGGTTTATTCTAATACAAGATATATACTTTTTTATTTAATGTTTAACACTATGTTTAAAGAACTTTTATTATTACAATTAAAGCTAGTGTTAGTTGAAAAATGTTACACTAGGGTTAAAAATATAGAGAATCTTTATTATATTCACACCTTTCTTTTTGAAAAACAAGAGCTAAAACAATATCTTAAACTCCTAGAAGAAAAGTTTAAAAGAGATTAAGCAGTAACATTAGCTAACCCTCATAAGGTCTAAAAGAATTAATCTAAGTTATTACTTAGAAGATTTTTGGGTTATAAAATAATAAACTCTAATAAAAAAAGAGTTTATAAAGTAGTACTTCCTGGTGAGTAAGGTAAATAAGTTAATTAAGATCAAATCTATGTTTATTAAAAACCTAATACTAAAGCAAGTAACTTACATAGACCCTAGATAACCTTAATCTATTATCTATTATTATCTTAAGCTTTATAATTAAAGTTTCCTAGCAAAATCTATAAGCTACCTATCAACACCATATAACTATTATCTATTTTTACTTTTTACTAATAGTTAATATATCCAAATATCTTGATTGTTATTTTAAGTTCACTATAGAAATTTCTTAATCTACTTATTATTTAACTCAATTGTAAGTTTTAGGTCAAGACTAAAAATACCTTAAGATATTATTACCAGCAAGTATTTTGATAGTTAAGCTATTTCTATAATGTTATTAGATGTTAACATCCCTTTTAATTTATTTATACATAGTAAAGCTTCACTTGTTATCTATAGTTGTTATCTTAATATCAATAAACTTTAAGCCCTTAGAAGGTGAGTTATAATCTATAAATTACCATAGATATATAATCTTAGTTACAACTATTATAATAAAGATATCTTTTTCCATCACAAATCTATTAAATTACTTGAATCTTTAAGTTATTACTTATCAACTGGTGATTAAGTTAAGAACTAAGATAACATTAAATCTTTATAATTCTTGGTTAGAGATATTATGGATATTTGTGATTTATAAGCAATCTACTTTATTAGTACTTATCCCTACCTTTTAGTATATCTAGTAAATATAATATTCAACTTTTACCCAAATCCTTAACACTGAGAAACAACTCATTGTCAACATCTTTAACATAAGTAATTTTAATTTAATACTTTTTTAATTCAGAATTTAATAATTAAAGAATAAGTGAAATTAATGCACCTTTATTCCAGAATAAATTTAAAATTGAATCAGAATATTTACATCATAAACTTAATTTGAAATAAAAATTGAAATTTCAAAATTGATTAAGATTTATTATATTTATGTTTACTATGAATTTCATTTCAAAATCAGAACCAGTATAATATGGATATAATTTATCATATCAAATGTTTAATATAACTGATTTAAATTTTATGAGACAAATTTGAAAAAATAAAAAGTTGCACATAGATATAACTTAGAACAGAATATATAAATATTAGCAAATGTTTTTTAAAAAATGTATTGATCAATATTGTTAATATATCTATAGCCAAAGATCAAATTTGATAAAATTTAGATTTAAATCATTATATAACATAAAAAATCAAAACTCTATTGCTTTATTAACCATTATAATAATGGTTTTGATTTGAACTTGTATTTCTTTTATATACTCCAAATATAATCATTATATTAAAGAGTATTGGCCATATTGTATTATTTTAATTTTGTATTTATTAGATCTATTTAATGATTTATTCAATACATTTAATGGTATACTAATTTAATTTTAATACAATTAATATTATTCGAAAAAAAGTAATTTATTAAGATTCAAATTTAATTGTTCATCCTGCAAAGTTTTGAGGTAAAAATAAAACCTTCCCAGAGGATATGAAAGAATCATAGCTTTGATTATTCACAATATCTTGCTTTAATTATTTACAATAACAAATACCAAATTCAACCTAATGATCTTTTGATATTGTTGATATATTCGGTAAGTAACATTATACAATCCAAGTTTAAAATTTCGTTTTATACAATGTTATGCTCATTTTGAAAAAACTAAAATTCAGTAATATTTTAATGTATCAATTGTACCCAATTTTAAGGATTATTTATTATAAAAAAATAAGATTTTAATATTATTTTATTTATTTCAACTATTTTCGAACTTAATCTATTTAAATATTAAATTATTTGTAAAATTTTCCATAACATGATGAATTTCCAAATTAAGTACAAATATCTAATTAATCTAAATTTTTTGTTCCACTTCATATTGTTACTATTCCTATTGTTCTCTGACGTCGAAAATTATTCAATAGTTCAAGGCTAAACAGTTAGCCATTCATTATGTTAAATAATTCTCTCAAGACTAATGTAGTGATGATTATGTGGTTATTTTAGAATAGATTTAAATGTTGAAGAATATTGGATATTAACCAATCACTATTTGTAAAACATTTAATAACAATTTGGGATTACTTTGTGTAATATGACAATATCTCTAACTGAAATCTATTAAAAGTGTAAACCCACTCCTAATAGCTTCGCAAGGAGTCATTAATAGATGAATCTGAGATTACTAGTAAATCATCATTTCATAATACCCATATTACCTTAATACTCCAATAAAATGCTCTACAATCAGGAGGTCGATACAATAATAATTAAATAAAATTTTCTAATTTAGATTATGAGCTTGTTAAACAATAAATAACACCTCCAAAACCATAATAAACATATGAAATCAATATTTAATCACAAAATGGCGTAAATAATAAATCTAATTTCCAAATTAAAATTCACTCTTTTTTTCATTTTATTTCAATTTTAATAACTAATTTGTTTTTAATATAATAATAATAATATTAATAGTAATTATATGAATGTAAGCATATCTTCAGCTACAACTACACCCGATCCCACACAATTAAGTTATTTAACGAACTCCCAATATTCGCCACAACGGTCTAAAGAGAATAAATTGTTAAGTCAATTTCAACAATTTAACAATTTCTTCAACCAATTCGAATCCTTTCCCCGTTCCAAATGGTCCCGATTAGCACTCTTCATTAACCTCCTACAAACCTTAAGTATCCTAACCTTACAAATCCTGGTTATCGTCCAACTCGTAAGTGACTTCCATGACAATGCTCACCAGTTATTGAATCCCATAGTGATTCTAATAGCTCAAATATACGAACTCTCAACTTTGTGGGATACTGTTATTCACAAAAATTTAATCCAGTTAGGTATATATAATATATTTGGATGGTTAATTGTTGTGATAAATATACTATGGTTCTATACAAATCTTAATTCGGAATTCTCAGATCAGTTTAAAAATTCCAATTTATATTATTTAGAATTATGCTCTTTATTAATTCTCATATTTACTTCAATAACTTACATTCCAATATCTGTGGAACTCTATATAAAATTCAGATGGAATATATTCAAACGTTTAGGATCCAATTTACAACTTAAAAATTATCTTTTGGTGCAGCAGTTGGTATTTGGTGGGTTACAATTACAAACTTTTGGGCTTATTATTATAGTGATCATTTTGACTTTGGTGCAAAAGATACCTCTTGCTGGATTAATAACTTCGTTGGTGGTTTGTTTGATTACAATTGCTGTAGCTTTTTTTAGCGCTATTAATGAGTTTCGGATTGGTTGTTACTTTGTTATACTATCTGAATTAGTTGGATTGGGTTTAATTATTTATGAATTAATTATCTTCTCAGAATCCAGCTTCCTTTTGAAGTTTAATTTTTATTTATTTAGTAAGTCTATTAATTATTTTTAAAAATACAATTACTGACACCATTATTTTAGGCACTTTGATATTGATTCTCATTCCCGTTAATATTGCAACGATTGTTACTAATTTACTAAAATTCGATATGGGATTAAAACAGCAACTCTTAAATTTCAAATTGGAGACTCATACTGGTGGGAATACAATACCTTGGTTGAGGAATATTTTCAATTTCAATAAAGAATCCAACTCCCCTAGAAGCTTACCTACTACAATGCGACAAAATTTGAGTTACTATTCAACTACGGAAGGAGGATATGAATCCAGTACTAATGATCCGAGTCAATTAACTAGATCAGGAAATGACAGATGGATACTGGATTAAATAATTTATTTAATTTAATCAATTAATAAAATACAAAAATAAAACTATATTTAATAATAATTGATTTTAAAATCAAATTGTACAATATTTCCATAAATACCACTGAGCTAACCCTGTCGATCCAATACCTCTGTAATAAATTGACAAATTGTAAGCTGCCTCATATTTGAGATTGAAATGGGGTAGAATAGTGTCCTAATGATTACAATTAGTAATAAATTTAATTATATATGTAAATCGAATACCTTGTCAATTCCAAATTGCGACCCCTGTTGCTCCTTCTGCTGTTGCATGTCGTCCAACTCTAAGACACGTTCGTAGTGGGGAATTGCTAGATGGAAAAGGCCTGAAATCCAATAAGTATCAATTTCAATGGATCAAATCATTATAGTTACCAATGTAATGATAGGCTCTTGCCAAATTAAATTCAGCTTCTTGAGATTGATCCCTATTTCGGATAGCATAATACTGTTTCAAATATGTAAAAGCCTAAAACCCAATTAATAAATACTATCAATTAACCATGAAATCAATTACCTGTAATACTTGATAATGTCTATTATCAGAATTTCTTGCTGTTGAAATCCCTAAATAACATAATCCCAACCCCATGAGAATCAATGGCTCATTAGGCATCTTCAATAAACTCTGGTGGAAGTAATGAATAGCTGTGAGAAAGCTACGTCCACACAGTAACATCAATCCTTGAATAAAATAAACTTCAGCTGGTAAGTCCCCACCAGTGGATTTCTTTTCATTGTCAATTAGGAGCCTTGTAAAGTACTTGAAAATGGAAGGGTTGCCAAAATGACTTAGCGATTTGAAACCGTTGCTGAGTGCAGTGGAGTAGAGACCGTAAACACGTGGATCATTTACATTGGTTTGGATCCAATGTCTCAAAAACTCAGCCATACTGTGGAAGTCACCATGCTTGAAAGCCAATGACAAATTCAATAATTTTAAATAGATTTGAAAATTGGGAAATTTGTCCCCAATATAACAGTCCGTAACGTCCCTGAAGATTTGATTAGCCTTTGGACCTTCGTCCATGCTATAGAGGTGGACAGCAGCGACGATGAACAGTTGATACCAGTGAGTGAGTGGGTAACCGTGGAAGGTGTACGATTCCAAAGTGGACAAAAACTCTGAGGGAATTTCGCACATTTGAGAATCTAACAAATTTTGGGGGATTTGGTACCCTTCCCTCAATTTGGTAGAAGCTTCTTTAGAGTAGAACCACTTCTGTTTCGTAATGAATTGACGACTCAATTCCGCAACGGTATCTGCAAATTCTACCTTGAAGTTGGGTCCCTTGGTGTCCAGAAGGTCCAACTTGTGGAAGTTAATTTCGATGTTTTGAACGATGGAGTAGGCGGCATTTGCATTGCGTTTCTTCGTCTTACGCTGTTTCTTCTTCCCACCCGCCTTCTTCATTTTTTCCTTTTTGAATACGTAAGTATTCGCATCGTCGTCGGGATCGTCGTGGTGGTGGGGAGGTTCGTAGTCGCTACCTTCGTCGCCATCCTCGTTGTACTCGTCGTCGGGATCGTCGTAGAGATAGTCTAGATTTTGGACCTGGCCCTTCTTGTTGAGCATCACCAACTTATCTAGCATTTCAATCGCTGATTGTGAGTCTTTCATCTTATTTTGGTATAGATCCTTCATAATCATGTACATTTCCCTTGTGGCGTATCCCGCATCATCCACCTTCTTATAGTAATACAGAGCTTTGTCCCATTGCTCGAGATTTTGGTAACATTCTGCCATTTTAGACCAGATTTCGTGATAGTCGAATTTACTGAAATTTAAAATTAAACGTTCATACTGTAAGAGTTCAAGATCATAACGTCCACGAGCTTTGAAATCGTCTGCGATGTATAGGTAGATGTCTACGTGATCTTCCGTACCATACATATATAAATGTTCATGAAATTTGTACCCAACTTCTTGCATGTTAAGTAGAGTTAGAACCGTGCCCATCTGTGCTTTCAGTTCCATGGGGAAGTCAACGTCGGGCGTGGGGAGTAGTTTAAGTGCTTCGTCTTGAATTTGCGATAAGGTCATAAGATCTTCATTCCAGTCGTTGTTGGTAGCCCCTAAAATGATTATGTCGTAGCCTCTAATCACACGGCGAGCACATTCTAGATACTTGCCATCCAGCATATATAATTCCACCATCAAATTGAGAAAATCCATAGTGAGTTTGTATCCTTTTTCCTGAGCAACATCAGGTTGAGTTAAATAAAGTGTCATTGTACGATGCATAGGTTCAATAGCCTTAGTCTTATTATCAGTGCTGGAGCATAAGAGAATCAAATCCCTCAAAGTTTCCAAATCCCAAGGGTCCGCCCTCAAAATTTGTCTATAACTAATCATAGTACGGTGATCGTCGCCAATTTCCTTACACATTTCAGCTTTACGACGTATGAGCTCGACGTCTGTATTATCCGCCATGACAGCTTTACTGATACAGTAAAGTGCTTGATCCTTAAGACCTCTTTCGAGCGATTTATCCGCAAGGGTTTTCCACTTCTCGGGCTCGTAGGGATTAATATGAGCGGCCAACAAGAAAGCTTGAAATGATTTGTTATGATAACCCAAATCGTCCCAAATCAAACCCAAAGCATTCCAAGCGTCTGATACTGAAGGATTCCTAGCAATTATCTTATGAATTAAATTGAGAGCATCCTCCAATCTCTGATTTACATAATACAAATTGGCTTGAGCCATATCCCTTCTGATATCCTCTGGAAAATTTGTAATATGATGTTGTCGTGGCCTACCCTTGCCACCTTCACCTCCCCCAATCCCCGTTACCTGCCTCAGGGTATTTTGGAACTGGTAGAATTCGTTGTCCAAAGCACTCCAATCTATAGGGTTTTTACCCCTAGCATCTTCCTCATTCTCTAAAGTTGTCAAATATTCGTCATTAACCAACTGTCTCGTTGGACTATCAAAAGAATCTTGAAATCCCAAATCGTTAAACTCATCGTCGTCATCCACGTAATTTTGAAAATTTTCATCATTATCCGAGCGTGGATTCAATTCATTGAAGTAATCATTTAATTCGTCTTCACTGTAATCCATTTTTACAATATTGATAGTGGTGGTGTGAGTTAGGTTGACTGGGATATGAGGAGGTTATATTGATTTTTTGAAGTTTCATTTACAAATTGTGGGATTAATTCTGATATTTTAAATACAATGAAACTGAAAAAAATTTATCCACAAGTAATAAAATATTGATACTGGCTGGGAAGTTAAGAGTCCAATAACTTTTAAAAGTTGTCTTTCTGGATGGTACCTGATAGATGAAATAAAACAGGTAATTTATTGTTTAACCTGATTTGTAGGACGGTACCCTAGGAAGAGGACCGACGTGACAACTTGGTAGAAGTGGGCATATTTATAGCTATTTGACGTGTCTTCCCAAAGTAAGAGGGGCAGGTTGGGTGGAACAATTGAATCGCAGTTTGAGTGTATTGGTAGGTTAGGTTGTAGGTGGATCTGTTACTGGGCTCTCAAATAACCCAAATTATTAAGATCTTTTTTGTTTATTCTTTGTTTTAATAATTTTTTGTATTTTATTTTGATATTACTCTGCATTTTAAATAATGGGAATTTTTTGCAATTTAAAATAAATAAACATTTTGATATATAATATATAAAAATAAATATATAACATAAATTTAATAGTTTCTTTTATTATTAATAACTTTTTGCTATACTTTTAACAAACTTCTAACACTTAAAAAACATTTTTTTTATTAAGGATTAAAATTTAATATTTCATAAACTAATTAAATTTTCCTATAGAAATTTTCTTTCTTATAAGTTAATTTTTTAATTACTTAAAATAATTATAATAACATAAGTTATAATCAAGTGAATATATTAGATATAGTAACTCTCTCTAGTTTTTTTTATATAAAAACTCTTTTATAACTTTAATTTTATGTATTTTATAATTATCATATAAAATAATAAGTGTCTTTAATTTATATTAAAAATATTATTAAAATTATTTTATTTAAAAAAATAATATATAACTTATAATTAATTAATTTTCTTTTAAAAACTAAATAAAAATATCATATGTTATTATAAATTATTATAATAATCAATATTCATTTATTATTAAAATGTTTATTTAAAGGGATTTATAAAAAAATTAATTTAACTTAATTTAACATTTTAATATATATTTTAATATCAGATTATATAAAAAATTTAAGATTTATCAATTATAATTATTAAATATAATAGTTTAAATTTATAATAATATTTTAGTATGTTTTATTTAACAATAAATACTTTAATTTTTTAATTTTTATTTAAAATATAAGATATTTATTTTATATTTTTATTTATTAATTTGAGTTTAAACTTTAATATATATAAAATACTTATAAAACTAATATTAAAA
>JNEM01012020.1:0-19187 GCA_000697335.1 Conidiobolus incongruus B7586
TTATTATCAATTTTTTTTAAAAAAAATCAAAAAAATTTATGATTATAAATGTTAATTTAAATTTATATGTTTTTTAATATAGAAAATTTATATATTTATAATTAATAAATTATAATTCTTAATTATTCAATTTTGTAATTTTGTTTTTATTAAAGTTTAAATAAATCGCACAAAATAGAAGTAATATAATTGGATATTTGGTATCATTTTTAATTAATAAATTTTGAACTAATCTGAACTAGAATCTATTATATTATTCTTTATATTAAATTTAATAAATTTATCTTTAATTATAAGATATTTCTTTTTATTAATAATATTTTAGTCTTGAACATAAAATTTATATTTAATATTTTTCAAATTATTTTTTTTAGAAATTATAATAATTAATTAAAAAAATATATAAGATTTGTTATAATAAGATTAAGTACTGAAAAATGGAGCTTATCCTAACTTAGGTCATGTAAAAATAGATATATTAAACAAAAATATTGAAATATTATTATATAATGATAGATCTAAATATATAAGTATATTTGGTAACTTTAAAAAATCAAAAAAAAACTATAGTTTATTATTGTTTGAGTGTATAAAATATATTACGATATAACAATAATAATAATTTTATATCTTATTTAAAAATTTAATATTTATATAATTATTCCTATACCTTTTAATACAACAGAAAAAGTCAGATATTCAAAATAATGCATGACCCATTTTAAAAAACGAACCCAATTCTGACTATAAAAATTTTCCTTAAATTATATTCAAATATATTATTGAAAATCAAATTCAAAAACAATTATACTATATAGATATAATATCTTAGACCATTTCTAATAAATCATGAGATAAAATAATGAGTTTAGTTCATTGGAAATCAAATATTTATTCAGAGTTGTAAAAATAATTTAAACTGGAATATGCTATAATGGACCATAAATCATATCTTTAAGATTAATATATAGCATAATTACTTAATTATTAAAATTTTAGAAAATATTGTGATATATTTAATTATTAAATTAAATTATTATTTTTAATAGAATAAAAATTTGAAATCTTTTTTTAACTAATATATTGTATTTAAATTCTCAATATCACCTAATTATAAATCAATATCAATTATTGTATATATATATATTTAAATCAAATACTTTTAATATTTAACTCATAAATAAATAAATTAACCATCTTTTATATTACACCTTATTCAAATCCTATAAACTTTCTCAAAAAAATTGTTTAAATTTGTACGAATAACAATATTTATTTTTAGATATTTTAATTTATTTTAAATTATTAAAGAAAAAATTTATTTTATCGTTTTTAGTTTAGAGATGATAATATATCTTATAATATTATACTTCTTATCATGATAATCTATTTCAAACTTTAAAATAATCCATTAATTCGAATATTTTGTTTTTTAACCTAATACCGAAATTTTGGATTAATTACTAAATTTGTTAAAATTTTAAAAATAATTAATTAACTATTTTTAAATTAGGAAATAAAGGTTCAAATAAAAATAAAATAAAAACTTTTTTTTTTATTTTTTAGTGGAAATAAATTTATCAAATTTTGAAAATTTTAAGTATAAAATTAAAATTGCATATTTATTAAATGATAAAATTAATCATTTATCAGTCTAATTGATATAATCCTTAAAATCAAATATCAATTAAACAAAATTTATTAATGATAATATACATAATTTATATATCAATGATAATACTCTTTGTTCTTATATATAATTGTTATATATATACATATATATCATTTTGAATATAGATAAATTTAATCATAAATACTAAATATCCTGTTTTATAAGTTGAAATTTGATATGAAATTTTTTTATTTAATATTAAACTTTAAAATTTATAATTAAAATATTCTTCTATTAATATATATAAACAAGTTGTAATTAAATATAATTCAATTTCTCCAATTAAAATAAACTTCACAGAAAATAAGAAAAAATAAACAATATAGAATACACACAATATAATTATACTAGTAAAAAAACTATATATTTACAATTCAATATTTATTATGAAAATATTATTATAAAATTAATTTTTAATTTAATGTAGTTTTCTAATTTTGATAATAAAGCAGCATAATTTCATTATAGTTATTACTAAAACTAAATGTTAAAGTTAATAACGAAAAGAAAAACCACTTTTTTGATTTTGAATTTGATTTAAAGAAACATTTATAATGTATTATTTTATAATTTAATAAAATAAATATATATTAATTAAACTTGTTATAAATTGATGTGATCCCTCCGAATTTTACAATTAAACTAAAAGCACTCTAATTCTGATAAATATGGATCAGTCTAGTCCATTTAAATGTTACAAGTGGAGGAATGAATGGGTACACATTGATAATTTATATAATATATGAGGTAGTTTTTACCGACTAAAATGATTATATTTTCTAAAATCAATAAATAATTTCTAGGCGGTGGAACCTTGAGAATTTTTTTTAATTTTCAAATGTTAAAGTTTAATCAAAATCAAATATGATCTCATAGTTTCATAATTTCCAAACTATTGTAATAAATAGGAATGCTATGTGTATTGGATGGGTACGATCTTCGATATGTTAACATTATACTATAAATATTTTCGCTAAATTGAATGAAATTATCATGATTTGTTGTGATAAAGTTCATAGTAATATTATAATTGATTTATTTTTTAACCAATTAGCAAAATGATTTAAGTTGATCGAATATTATGAAATTTGTATTACCCAGTTGAGATCCTATTTCAATCCGTAACAAGTATTACAAAGTATTGAAAATATTCCAAAATTTATTAATAATATTAATATGAAAAAATTATTATTATCCTAATTATTAAATTAAAAAAATAATTATTGAAATCAATATTCTGAGTATTAAAATTAATTTGTACTGATTCAGTTTCAATAATAGAATAAAAATGATAAAATTAAAATGTTAAAAAGACTAATAAATATTAAATGGAATATATTATTTTATAAAGTATATTAGAATTATATTTATTAAATAATATTAAAATGATGTAATTCAAAATTTATTATGATACTATCTGATATAAAATTATATGATCAATGTGCGATTTATTAATATTTAATGATTTTATCATTTATTATTTAATAATTCAATCAAAAGATATATTTCAGATTTTTAGTGTATAATTATAGTATTAATAATTTAGTTTAAACATGGTATTAAATTTCTTTTTAATATATATTTATACTGTATTTCTATAGATTTAAAATGTTAATGTCAAATTTATAAATCATAGTAATGACAACTAATAATTTAAAAAGGCATTAAGAAATAACTGTATCTTAATATATACTATCCAAAAATACATTTATATTTCAAGCACTTAACAGATTGTATATTTATACATAAAATTTTTATAAGAATCAGATCTTTCTGTTTGTATTATATTATATTCTAACCTCTTTTTTAATTTTAAATTTAACTGTGGTATTAAAACCACTCATTATTAATAAAAAGACGTTCGCTTCAGCTGAGTATAAATTATTTGTTACTCAATCTGATTTTGTGGATAAAAATTTTCATGCAAATTGCATTACATAAAAGTTGGGATTTGTTAATATAAATTTGTAAGTTTACTATGAAATGATGATTTTAAAATTAGATTTATTTCAATATATTATGTTTAATAATTCTATTCACAAAGCACGAGTAACATATCCCATGTACACAAATTGATAACCTCTTGTCAAAAACTATTTCAAAAATGAGATTCTAATCAACGTGACCAAATTAATAGTGAAAACAAATTTGCATAGAGAGGAACAATATATTCGAACACGTTTTAATACATAGTAAATAAGTTGAAAAATAAGCCTTATTCATTTCTAATTCTTTTGAAAAAAAATTTCTTTACCAAATATTTAACATTTCTCTCTTGCTATCTTTTGAATATCTGTTTTTAAATACTAAAAAGCTATATTAAAAAATTTACAAAGGAAAAATTATTTTAAAGTTAATAAAGCTTATCAATTTTATTTTAAATAATTGTTTATAAAAATTAAAATAGTTCGGACCATTAGATTTTTCCTAATTTTAAAAAGGAAATTTAAATAAAACATATACAAAATTAAGAATAATTAAAATTAAATATATTTTTAAAAATTGATATTATAGAGAATTTTTTTTATAAAAAACATTATTATTTATAACTTTTAATATTGTATGATATCTTCATTTTTAAATTGAGTAATAATTATTTTTTTTTTAAATTATAATTAATTATGATATTATTTATGCAAATATAAAAATTATTAGAAATTTATATATCTTTAATAAAATTACAAAAATTGAACATAATATATTTAATCATATTTTTTTAATTTGACAATATTATTAGCGTGCTATTACTGTAAATATTATATTTTTTAAGCAACATCTATTTGCTTGGCAAAATAAAAATAATGGCCAATTCGCTTCGGGGTCGGGATTATTGGATAATTGGAAAAAAATTTTAATAGGGGTCAATAAAAATATATTCAATTATTGCATTTTTGTTATAAAATCATTCAATTATTGTCAAATTGTTAATATTGAAAATATATAGTATTGAGTATTGCTAAAATTTCAATTATGTCAATTGTTATCAATATCAAAAATCTCGGAATTGATATATTTGAGTTTATTTCCAAATTAAGAAGGTCGGGGGATCAAAACCAATTCCAAGAATCAAACCTATATTGGCACCGCTTCAAGATGCATTGTGGCATTATTAAACAATAAAGTGGGAAAGAAATTGAATAATAGAATAAAATATTATTCAATTAACTGATAATCAATATATATAATAATTATTTAGTTTATCTAAATACTATAGTGTTATTAATGAAAACAATTCACTATTCTGTTTCTCTTTTTGAAATTGAAATTTATAATATTATATTCAAAAATTTTCATTTAAAAAAATTACAGTTATAAACCTTGAAACTTAATGAGTTAAAATAGGAGAATAGTTTAGTTACTATCGATTAAAAGTAATAATCATAGCCTATTTAACATCTGGCTATGGCTAATACTTTGATTAAAATGATAATTAACAAAATGATGTTTTTAATGATAATTTCAAGTCAATCAATTTAAGAATCCCTGAAACCACATATTTTGCAGAAGGTGATAATCGGGAATTTGGACTAAACAGTAAATTTAAACTAATTGGGACACCGATATATATTTTATTTTAATTAAGATTAAATTTTTAAACTTAACTCCGAATTCATTCTGAGGCCCAGATACATTAAATTTAGTTGTCCGAGCCATGAATAATCAAATATGCTTGATAATTGACTTTCCTAATATGAAAATATTTGACCATTTTTTAACATGAATTTATAGTTTAGATAATATTTTGAGGTTTTAATTGGTAATAAATTGAATCATAATAAATAATTTGATATCTATTTTGTTAATTTAATTTTTATTATAATTGAAAAAAAATTTTATAATTTGTATTATTTATCATATAAGATATAATTGATGTATAAACTGCGTTCTGATTCCATTAATATTTATTTTTTCGGCTATCAAAATTTTAACAAATCAATTAAAGTATCAAATGACTTAAATTTCACTGAATTGATGAATATAAAATGTATTTATTTATATCCACTAATATCATTAGTAGAAAATATCCAAACTATTTAAAAATAGTTTAGATCAAAATAAGTCTGGGATTCTAAAAATATAAAGTTATAAATTCATCATGAATAAACTACTTGGAGTAAGAAATCAACCCCAAAATCATACAAAATAATACAAATTAAACATTATAATATTGAATTTGATTATTTTTCACTTCAAGGTTTCAAAGTCATTGATTTAAAATTACCCTTTTTGTAGCAATTTAACTAGATTTTATATAGTTTAGTAAATTGAATTAATTTTAATGCTCTGAATATTTACTTTTTTTACACATTTCAAATATCATTGAATAACCTGAATAATGACTGATATTTTCATTTCAATCGTTCAACTTGCTAATTTTAGAAATAGCGATCCCAATTCGAATGAGAGAAATTCTAATTGTAAATTACAAATATATATGAGAAGGTTAGTAAATATTTCCATTGTTAAACCTATTTCAAGTCTTTGATACCTATATTTATGTTATTCAAAATAAATCTAATCATAACTCAAACTATTAATAAAAAGCCAAGCTCTCAGCCAACTCGTATCATCAATTCTGTCATACAATAAAATTCTATATCATAACAAGATTGACATAGTATATTTTTAACTAAAATTGTAAATTCGCTCTATTAACAATATAGAAAATTGATGAATTTAGTTAAAATAGCAAGGTTTGAAGATTATTTGATCCAATTGAACAGATCACTGCCAAATTAAGTCTACTCTGGTTAGTTATTTTAATCATTGACACATTAGAACACCAGATTATTATGTTGTATTACATACTTATTACTTTCCAAACATTGAATTTGCATAATATAATAATCTTGAAAGAAAATTATTCGGCTATAGGTAGTTGTGTTTTAATTTAATTACGCAAACATTACCGAAAAACAATCCGTATTAATGATTTAAGCAATTAATTCACTTCTATAATAATCCAATTAATTAATTAATTAATTAACAAAATAAAGTAATCACAATATGAATTAAAATAATCAATCGAATATCCACATTTTATTAAACTGTATGAAAATGATAATACTCAATTGGTGTATTATTTATTTAGATAATGATTATAAGTGTATATACTTGTATATATTTTAAGCTAAATTATCATCGAATCCATTAAGAAAAAAGGTGTTTAAGCTATAATAAATTTGAAATTATTTAAATTTTTCACAACTTAAAATAAATGATTAAATTAAATATTATACTAATAATAATTGATTTTATTGGGTATTTAACTATTAATATATTTTTTTTAAAAAAAAAATAAATTTTAATTAAAATTGAAATAATTATAAATAAAAGAATGTGGTTAATTTTATTATTAATAAAATAAAAATAAATATTAATCTGATACTATTTTAATAGGTGAAATTAGCAAATAAATCAATAAGAACCTTAAGTATCAAATTTTATTTTTCATAACCGAAACATTAATTTTTTAATTAACATTTTGCAAACAAAATCACCACTTCAAATTATATTAATTATTAATTAAATCATTTATAGCAATTTACCTTATATTATAAAAATTTTTTTAAAAACATTTGTTAAAATTTTATTTATTTATATTATATATTTTAAAAGATTTTTTTTCAGCCATTTAATATAATTGTGACTTATTAATTTATCTTATTATACTAATTTTTTTATCGATATAATTATTACTTATTAATAACTAAATAATTAATATTTATAATTGATTAAATAAAAATTAATTCATATTATTATTAATAATTATGCAATTTTAAAACTTCGGAATATTAAATTAAATTAAAACATAATGGTAAAAAATGTTTAATAACTTAATTATAATAGTATAATAATTATAATTTACTGTATAAAATAAATTCAAAAATATTAATAAATAATACAATTGTTCTCTCTCTTTTTTTAAATATTATTAAGGAATCAATTATAAAATTTAAACAATACATGGTGAAATTGAGTACTGATCTGTTTCAAAAAATCAATTTTCTTAATGTCTAATTCTAATTACGGCATTTGAATAGAAATTGATTGAGAGAATTGGTAGAAAAAAGCATTGCAAAATATAATTGTTATTCTCAATGGTATATTATATTTATTAATTTTGGGTAGTATTCTATCAAAGTACTATCAACAGATTAAATCATTGGTAGTAGTTTGTTTTGATATCAATTAAATAAATATTTATTGTTCCCCTATTAAATAATGCAATTACTTAACTGGAATTTGATATAATTTGATACAAATCAGAATTTTACAACCACTTTTCTAATCAGCACTACCTTAAATCAATTAAATTTTTTTAATGCGGCAACCTTTGTGTGACTGAAAAGCCAAATAACACAACAAACTTGACATTGTAAATTAGTTAGTTGATTCATAGCTTTTGATTCGTTAAATTTCATAGTGTACATTGTATCAGTTTGTGGATAGCCTAATATATTGAATAATTTGTTCGATTTTTATTGTGCTATATTAAATTAGTTATTATATATTGTTTTAAATTTTGAATATAACATATAATTTTGAATTAATGGAGTACTAAACTCAGCAATTTGATACTAAGTACATAGATTCAAATTGGTTCATATTTATGAAATATTTGAATAAAAATTCAAGGGTGTTAATATGTTACAGGGTTCTAAATTATCAATTAAATAATTTATTCCAAAAAAGGGAAAGCAAATTACTGAATAAAGTAATGGGAGGCGATTAATTATTATTTGTCCAAGACAATAAAATCAGAAAAAAATAATCAAAATTTTTATGCATTTAACATTTAGAATTAGTTTAAATCTCATCATATTGTTCAGCATAACTTGAATTCTCCATTCTGGTACTCAATAAAAAATAGTTATGATAATTATTCAATCCAATTGCGAAAAATTTTCTAATTAAGTTAAATTGATTGGATTTTTTTTTATCCATTTCATCAATCACTAATTTTTAAATTTAATTCTTTATTACTACTTTGCTATTTCAGTTTTTATTTTGATTATTTAATATTCAAGTATTAAATATTTATTATGGTAATGAGAATAATATGATCATTTAATTACTCATTTTATTTATAATTAAAAACCCTTACCAAGTTTATATTTCAATTATTTTATTATTCATTTTTGCTAATATTAATCAATTGGATCATGTTAAGCTGAAAATGTTTACTATAGTTGTTTTTTGTTTCTAGAATATTGTCACTAAGGAGTTATAATTAATGTAAATGGTTATTTGATATAAGAGGAACAAAATACTAAATTGCGGTAAATATAAATTCTATATATGGAAATTAGCCAAAATTGTAAAATCATTGTAAAAGTAATAAAATAGTTTTTATATTAGTAAAAATTTAGGATTTATTAGACTGAAAAGATTTAAAATAATTAAATTATTTGTTAAATTTATAATTTAATAATTATGATGATACTTTAATTTATCAGCATATTAAATAATAATCGATCAACAATCTCTTATGTGTGAAAGAAGCTGAATTTAATCATTTATGGTTACATAATAAAATCATCAAATTGAAAGTGAAAAATAGAGAGTATTAAGTTTAATGATTCTTCTAATTAATTTCATTTTTTCAGTGCTAATGGATTTTAAGGACTGGGTTTCATTTGTTGAATCGTGGTGCTTGCTTTTCTCTATGTGGATGTGGAGTGGTGTTGATGTGGATTGAGATAGCTTATGAGGAGAATAAATGAATAGATGTTAATAGTATATTGCGTATGATTAATCTTTATTATGGTAATAATTGTTAAATGGCCAATCGTTTTGCCAGTGATTAGAATATTAATTTAAAATATTTTACAAGTACCTGTTGGGTGATCGTCTATGATCAATGGGTGGTAATACGTTGGATTGATGTGTTTTGAGCACTCCTTTGCCTTCAAGGAATTTTAGTCGGTTGTGATGGGATAGAATACAGTATGCTTTGGCAATATTGGGATCTGTAAGCACGTTGATTGCACGACACAACTCCTCAGAGCTGAGATTAAGCTTCTGAACCTGTTCGAGAGCTTGGGAGATATAATCTTCGCGTCCCATAGGCTGAACAGCATCTCGTAACTGGTGCGATAGCTCTGTCATTAGTTGGCTGTGAGTCTGTATTGAAGCATTAAGTTTGTTTAGTGTCTCTTGAATAGGGAGTAGGCAAGATTGATGACTGTTGTATTTATCAGTATGATGGTTGGGAGGGAAGGTAGGCGATGAGGTGGGGGCAGGATCAGTGTATTGATTAGGAGGAAGCTGCGGAGACTGACTGAGAGGGTTTGAAGAATGAGAGTAATTGTAATTTAGTACCTCTCCAGGAAGAACTGGTGTTTGGCCATTAATCAGCTTTCCTTGGTACATCATAATCAATCTATTGTAATAAGGAAAGTCTTCAGACTGAAACTCTTTGCATATTGGGTCTTCTTTAATGAGCTGCATCCACTGGTTAGGAGCTATTAAGCCATTGGGGTGACTTTGACGAAGCATGAGAACTTTTTTGTAGGCGGTCAGCTTTTTGAATAGATGAAACATTCTGTTTTTAATCATGACACTGGTCAGAGTGGGGTCATTGGGGAATCTGTTTTTGAATAGCTGTTGGATAATCTTGAGAGAAGAACCTCTGGGGACACTGGAGACACCACCAATTTCATTGGTCGCATAGCAGGCAGCTAATTGATCAATTATGAAGTTGGTTCTCTCTTCATCCCATTTCATACTCTTCATTATTTTTGAAGGAGATTCAGAACGAAAAAATTTCATGTCGTTAGGATCCATTGGATTTAATATATCCATATTTCTTTTTTTATAATTAATTGGATGAGAAGATTGCTGAATTGTATGTACAATTTTGAATAACTTAATCGAATAACGTGTGATAGAAGAAGTAACTTTAACTCGGCTAAAATACAGGTTTCAGTAGTTTAACTTATCGTTCTGCTCTTGAACCACAAACTAAGAGAGAAAGATAAGAAGGATGGAAATTGGTAGTGTAAAACCTGGGTATTAATTCTCAGATGGATAGGAACGTGCGTCAGATACTATCCTTTTATACCTTTCGAAATTGCCAAATTTACATACTGATTAATAATATTATAAACCCATGATTCGATTTCCATATTTGGTTCAATCGCTATTGGATTGGATAATTAAACAATGCGTTCAAGCTAAAATTCACTAAAGTAAATTTTATGCAATTGAACACTCTGATTTCAAGGGTAATTAAGGTTATTTTATAATTAACACTCTATGCCATAATCATGAAGCCATATGATTTTCAGCTCTATAAAATTTTGATGACATTTTTTAAGAAAACATCATTATCTTAAATGATTATTTTATTTGAATTTGAATCCCCATCAAATCAATCACAAACTCAAAACCAAATATCTGGTTAATATTTGATTTGGTTTTGAAAAATCTTTATATTCAAATCAAATATATCAAAACCAAATATCCCTCTATTTTTATCTAGAACGTTTCAGATTCCATTAATAATATTTGGTACCACTCAAAATTAGGTCAAAATTGATTAATAAATTAGTATTTTATTTGAAAAAAAATAATATTAATTATATTATTAATTATTGTGAAATTGAAATATTCAACATTAAAAAATTATATAAATTATTTGAATATAATATATATTTTTTTTCAAAATCATTAAGTAATTAACTTTGAAAATAGTTATTTATATTTTGAATTAAAAAAATCATTAGCATTATTAAGATTTAAAATAATATTATAACTTACAATTATATTGAGACTAATTGGATTATATTTTAATATGGTTTTTTAAAAAAAATTTCAAGTAATTTGAATCAAGAGTATTTTTATTATCATTTTCATCCTAATAAGTCGTAATTTTACCTTTAATATTTATTTTTCTGATATAAAATTTAAGAAATATAGGTCTAATAGATTTAATATTTCATTATATCAACTTTATTGTATTACAACCATATTTTAAAATATTAAGATAAATTGGGTTAATTAATTTTTGTGTATTATACTGTATCATGAATAATATTTTTCTAATCAGCCTTAAATATTAGAATATAATATAAATACTATTATTGGTGAAAATAAAAGTATACCATTATCCATTCCAATTGAATCAGTTTATTATATTTAATAATTTTTCTATTTTGATAAATTATTATTATTAATATTTTTCTTTTGGTTACCTAATTTAAAAATTTAAAAATTTATTATTAAAAAAATACTATATCTGATTATTAAATACTATTTATATTTTGTAAATTTATTGGTATTATTTATTTTAATAGTATAAGTGAAGCTTTTAAAGTTATATATCAATAATAATATTAATAAAAATATAGTTGTTTAAATAATTAAAATTTACTTGATTAATTACAAATATCAATTATATTTATTTATATTAGTATTTGTATTCTATAGTAATAAACAAAATATCAAAATTCAATAAATATTATTTATAATATAAAATTATTAAATATGAATATATAATGACTATTATATATATTTGAAATATTTTAATTAATTTTATATTAATATAAATCTTAAACATAAAGATTAATTAAAGAATTTTAATAGATGAAAATCAAATTATGAATAAAAAAAATTAAAAATTTAATTATTTAAAAAAATAATGGCGATATTCTATCCATTTAAATTTAATTCGCAAAAATTAATTAATTAAAAGAATCATAAAAGGAAAAATAATATGTTATGAATAATCTTAAAATATACAAATTTTTAATTGTTTCTATAACCTAATTATGGGGTAATTTTTTTATGATAAAATAAGAATTATATTTCATCAATTATTACCTGAGTTTTCCATTATTTTAAGACAAATTTATCAATTAATTGAAATTTTTCAGTGAAAACGATATAGAATGATTATTAAAGTAATAATAGGATTTTTTTTAATAAAGCTTGTTAATATATTTCAAACCTTAATCATCAATTATTAGGAGGATTTTTCTCTATTATCCTTAAGCACTATCCCATGTACTAGACTCTTCAAATTGATTATTATCACTTTTAAAAACCAAATTAATAATCATTAATTAAATGAAACTATTCATAGATAATTATAATATAGTGAAAAATTCAGATAATGCTTATAAAGAAATTCATAGTTTTAAAAAATATTACAATATTGTTGGCTTATATTTAACCGAATATTGTTTAAAAATTTCATGATATAAATTAAAATTTACATTTTTAAATTATCAATCATTATGTTATTAATATATGAATTATTTATTATTTATTATCGCATTTGGAAAATATAATGAAGAATTGTTATACAAGGTATGTTAATTTTTTAAAATAATTTAATATATAATTTGTAAATTTTATCAATCAATTTAAAGTGAACTTATAAACATTAAATTAAATAATTAATTATTATAATTTATAATAAAGATATTCATTCATAAAATGTAGTTTAAAAGTATCATTAAACTAAAGTTAAATCGGATAGGCATTGCTAAAGGTTTAAAAATACGTTTATAATAAATTAAAATGACTAGAAAAAATTATATAATATATTCATACTAAATTAAAGCTAAGCTTGATTATTAATGATGTAATAAATTTAGCTATTTGATTGTTATATATATTGAATATTAATGGTCATTTTTTGAAATTTGTTGTTTATTTATTTATATATTAAGGTATGATTTATAAATTTCTTTTTTTAAATTAATAACAAATTAAGATGATTAATTTGAAATTATTATTGCTATTAAAAATTTCAATGAGTATATATATATATATATATATATATATATATTGAAAAATGAAAGTTTATTTAAAAAAATTAATTAACACAAATTTATTCAATTTATTAAAATAATTAATATTGAAGAATATATGAATTTAATAAAAATATCTTTAATATAATGATATTCGATTAAAATTTATAATAAATCTGCATAATTAGATAAATTTAATATTTATACTCCAATAACCTTTGTCATTTTCGAAATTCAAATCAAACTATTAATATTATTGGTTAAAATTTTTTTAAATGTAATTTTAAGTTAATACTTTTGTTTGAATTTCGCCATTAATTCTAAATTTGAAATTATTTTTAAATTGTAAAAAAAATTGGGGTAATAAATTTAAGGGGTAAATTGAATTAAATTTGATTTTGATTTAAGCATAATAATTTTGATTAACTTTACATGAATAATAGAATTAAATTATTTCAAATATCAGCAATCAAAATATTCAACCACAAGATATAAACAATATCCCATTGCGGTATTATTTAAATTAAGCATATTTTTTTAATTGCTAAATTAAATCATAATAAATCATTCTAAATTTATTAATTTATTTGATTAAATTGGATAGTAAACTTTATATTTTAAGTTAATAAATATGTTTATCTATTTGAATACTATACTTAATTTTATCAATTCAAAAATTATAGTTAATTTATTTATATTTTTATAATTTATTATAAAAAATTAAATTTTTGTTTTATTTAGGTTAATTTACAATGATACCCACATAAAATTAGCGGTACTTAAATAAATTGATGTTATAAAAATTTTTTTTAATCGTGATATTCTTAAATTGATCAAACAGGTGTATTTAATTCGATTACTGCTGACCCTCAGTTATGGTATCCATTACGCGTTAATCAGTTACAGTATCAGATTGTTAGGCGGGGTTCATTTTATATTTTTGACTGGTTTAATAAATTATTTATATGGATCAAAATGATAATTCATTACAAATATTTAACATCAATTATATATTTACTAAATATCAATGAAAATATACCAATACATGTGATGTTGAATCATATTTAACATAGTTGGATAATTTGTTTATGAAGTTTCGGTTTATGATTATAACAGTTTAGATGGGTTAATAATTTTATCTTAATAAAAACAAACTTATAATTTGAAAAATTTATTCAATTAAAAGTTGATAAATTATATTTTAGTTATAAATTATTATAAAATTAATTATTAAAATTTAATAATAATTATTTTTTTATATTTTAATATGTTTTAGATATAAAATAAATAAATAAATTACAAGGTTCAAAACACTTGTTGATTTAAAATATTGTAAAAATATATAAATTTTTTATATTAATTAAAATTACTATTCTATATAATATATCAAGCAATTTTGAACGACTAACTGAGGATATATAAATCTCCTTTTGTGTGCAAAAATAATGCTATAGTAAGATTTAAATGATCAACTTGTAATTAGATTTTTATGTTATATTAATTAAATAATTCTAATTCAATATTATGAATTAAAGCATAATCATTCTCATACATTATAATTAATAAACAATCAAATAAAGTATTATAACTAATCTCATACGCTGTATATTTAATTCTAATTTTATATTATCTTAATATATTGACAGGGTCACATAATATTATCATTGCTATACAATATTTTATTAAATTAGAATAATTATCAATTTATAATTATATTTTACTCAATAAGATTGTAAAAATATTGAATTATAACTTAAATTATATTGATAAATAATAATTAATAAATAGTGTATTATGTATTATTGAGATATATAGTTCTGTTAGTATGATATAATTATAAATAATATCCCAAGTGTAATAAATATTATTCAATATAAATTCAACAAATTAAATATTACATTTAATAATAATTTAAAAATTTATGATCAAATATAAAGTTATGTTATTTTATTTTATATCAGTAAATCAATCTAACTTTTTTATGTTTTGAATAGTAAGACGAAAAAAATGAACCTTAAACAATATTGATATTATTACAATTATAAAACTATGGTTATCAACAGAATTAAGAAATTATTTCCAAATTAGCATATGTACTAATATGGCAATGAAATATTCTGAATGATAAATATAAATATTTACTCTAATATGTTAATTAAATAATATAGATATTTTATTCAAGATATGATTTTTTTTATTGAAATATATTATTAAATTTTGTTATATATTTTAGAATCATTTTATTTATTAATTAATATAAATTTACTATTAAAATTATATTCGAATATAGTATTCTTTAATATACAATTCAAGAACAATCAGATTTAAAAATAAGACTGAAAATCTAGCAAATATATAACATTTTTTATAAATATTTAATATAGAAGGCTGTATATCTGAGTTAAAATTTTCAAGTGTAACTCATTGAAATTTCTAATTGTAGTTTATTATTTTATTTTTTCAAATATTTCAATTATCAATAATATTCATTAATATCTTTCTTTAATAAAAGTACCTAATTATTATATTAATTAATATTTGTATTAAACCAATTTTTTTAATCATTTAAAAAAATTATTAAAGTATTATATTTTTTTAAAAAAAAACTTTAATATAAATTGAATTTTATTAAATCAGATTAATAATTAAATTTGATAAATAAATAATAATCTTAATTACCTAATATAGTGAAAATTTTTAAATTTCAAATTATCTTGTACTTAATTTAGTAATTTGAAAAATTAAAAAAAAAATTTCTAAAAAAATTTTGAATGTTAAATTATTTCTCAAAATAAAGTAAGTATTATATAAAAATTTAGAAAGTTTTTATATAGTAATTATTATAGTAAATAGAATATTTACAAAATATTTTTTATATTAGAAAGAATTAATTATCTCAATTCAACTAATTAATAAATTTAAATTTATTTGCCATAAAATTTAAAATAATTTTATAAGAATTAAATTTATTTTTTTAAATTTGAATTTAAACGCACTTCAATTTCATTGAATATAATTTTTTGATATTAAAGGTTAATATATTAATTAAAACAGTGAACATATTTGTGACAGAGAGTTAGAAAAAGGGAAAATTTCAATTATATCAATTAGTACTAATTTGAATTATAAATTAAGATGAAATTGACATATTATCTATAAAATAAGAAACTCTTATGATATATTGTAAATTAATATTAATAATTCTAATTTTATAATTTATTTTGCATTATATTGATTCAAATAATTTCTCATAATTGTTATCAATTATCACAATAATGTTCTTTGAATATAGTGTAATATTTATATAAAGGTATAAGAATCGATGAAAAAAAATTAACTACATTTTTATTGGTAAGTTAAATACTAGCTAAAATTTTATTATTAATTCTAAAGATTTTTTTCTTAATATCATACAATTCAAAAGAGAATTAATAAAAATGTATCAAAACACGGTATATAAACGTAAAATTCACCATATATTATTATTATATTTGATAATTTATTCAAAATTAAAAATGATATATTAATATTACTTTTATATTATATAGGGATAATATTTTCTTTTGAATTTTAATATTATGATAATATTTTTAGCTCAAACTTAAATACTTTATATTCTTTTTGCTCTTAAAATTCCTTTATTTTCCTTAATAACCATTAATCTTAAAAGTATAATACCTTATTTTTTAATAAATTTCAATATAACTTTTTTATTTCTTTTAAACTATTCAAATTATTAGTATAATTTAATTATTAATTTATTATATACAAATAATATAAAAATAAAGTTAATACCAATGAATTAAAAAATAATAATACTTTAATATTTCTATTCAATATATTTTGAACATAGGATTCAATTCAACTAATCAAAGTAAATATTTGTACTGAATTTATGATGAAATTTCTGGAAATCTATCAGTTTATATTAGAAATTAAGTTTCTATTTGTAAAATATGATTAAATAGCATATAATAATAAATTATTAACATAGTTAATATTGATATTTTCTGATATTTCAAGATCAAATTCTATTTAATGAATAATAATAATTAATATTCTAAACCAATATAATGAAATTTGAATTCTGAATTTGAAATAAAATTAAAAAATTAATTGTAAATTAAATTTGATTTTTTGATAATTATTTTTTTTCAAATCTGAACAAATTCAATATATATATATATATATATTTGAAATTAAGAATCTATATGAATTACACATCACTAATATTATTGATAATAAATATTTGATTTAAAAGTCATGATATTAACTAATCAAAAAACAAAAAAATTAATTGTAATATGTAAAAATTAAATCATAAGAAGTTAATCAAATTGTTGAGTTATTTAGGGAGTTAATAAAAGTTTTAATTCAACTTAACTCCTCATTATTTATTAAAAAAATATATTTAAATTAAAAATTTATCCAAAATTACCAAAATTAATAATTGTTTCACTAATATTTATATTAATTTGATTAATTTAGTAAATTTATAATTAATCGAATTGTAAACTACAAGAATGAGCGTTAATTTAAAAATAAACTTTTTATCATAAATTATATCCATTTAATCTGATTATAAAGAGATTATTGAAATTATCACTCATCTTATAAATGATCAGCTAATTGGTAATATTTTGATTGAAGTTTTTTATATTCAATGTTATTAACCCAATATTAGTGATATATTTTATTTTTAATTATAAAAAATTAGAAAAAGGAGTTGATTATAAATAGAAATAGCGAATTTATTAAATTTAGAATAAATTATATATATATATATATATATACATATATAAAATTTTTTTAGTTGAAATTTTTGAATTAATTAAAAAAAATATATAAAAATATTATGTCATAAATCAGAATTAAGTTCCTTTTATTTAATTTAATAATATTTTTAATATTTACTTTTATTATATTAAAAATTTTAAAATATTAATTTTTTTAAATAAATAAAAAGTATTACAAGATAATCTATAAATTATTTTATTTAACCTGATTTAACTAATTTTTATGTAATCTAAATATTACAATGTGCATAATATGATTGACTCATTTCATTTTTAAAAATTTATAAAAATTAAATAATCGGATAATCTTAGCGATATATGAGGATTTTTATTCATTTTACAATAATTCTTGGAATTTATTGATCAGTAGGTTTAGCAACTATCTCTTCAATTGTATATGAGTCTGTTGAGGTATAATTTCAATAATTATTATAGATATTTGTAAATTATTCAAGCTTATATTTTGGATATTTAATAGTATTCATATTTCAAAATTATTTAGGAAACACCTTAACAAGTTCAAATCAGTTATAGCTATACAATGATATTTTGATTTATAATTAAATATACTTTGAATTAGTGATTCTAAGAAAGATATTGTATTGTATTAATATAATTGGGATCTGTATTCAGATAACTTAGCATAATTTAAAAAGGCAAAATCAGTAAGAATAATAATGATACTTATATAAAAATAGAATTAATAAATCAAATTATTATATTTGTTAGAATTAAAGGTTTTTAATATAAATATTTTATATCAGAACAAATATTGAAATAATAATTTTATATTAAAATTTCATCTAGATCAAAATATAATATTATTTTTAAATGTTTTATAATAACAAATTTAAATTATAATTGAAGTATGTATATTTTTTAATTATATTAAAATAAATACTTTGAACAAAAAAATATAACTATATATAAATTGTAAATTTATAATTATATTTATTT
>JNEM01012022.1:0-15207 GCA_000697335.1 Conidiobolus incongruus B7586
TAAACTTAAATTAATAAATAAAAATTTAAAATAAATACCTTATAATTTAATTAAAATTTAATAAAAGTTAGAATAGCTATTATTAAAAAAAACTTATTAAAATATTATTAGAAGTTTAAACTTTTATAACAAATAATTATAATTGATGAATCTTAAATCTTTATGTATAATTTTTTACTAAAATATAAATCAAAATGTTAAATTAAGTTAAATTAACTTTTTTTATAAATCTTTTTAAATAAATATTTTATTAATAAGTAAATGTTAATTATTATAATAAATTATAATATTATATGCTACTCTTATTTAATTTTTAAAGGGAACTTGATTAATAGTAAATTTTAATTTGATTTTTTAAATAAAATTTTTTTAATTGGTATTCTTAATATAATTTAAAAAAACCTATCATTTTATATAATAATTATAAAATACATAAATTTAAAGCTATAAAAAACTTTCTAATTAAAAATAATTAGAAAAAACTACCATATTTAATATATTCTTTAGATTATAACTTATATAATTATAATTATTTTAAGCAATTAAAAAACTAGCTTATATGAAAGAAAATTTCTATAGGAAAATTTAATTGGTTTGTAAAATATTAAATTTTAGTCTTTAATAAAAAAAATATTTTTTAATTATTATAAGTTTATTAAAAATATAACAAAAAGTTATTAATAATAAAAGAAACTATTAAATTTATATTATATATTTATTTTTATATATCATATATTAAAATATTTATTTATTTTTAATTGCAAAAATTTTCTATTATTAAAAATATAGAGTAATATTAATAGAGATAAAATTTAAATCTAGTTATAAATTTTGTATCAATTTTTTAATTTAATTAAAATAGCTTTTAATAACTATAAAGCATTTTTTATTTATACCAGGTTTTATTTAAATATATAATATATTTATTTAAGTTATTTAATATAAATATTATATAATAATTGTTATTTCTAATTAACTTATATATATATATATATCATCATCATTTTGAACTTTTGTTATAAATTTATTAAAATTCAATCAAATTTGATAAACTTTGTTTATATATTATATAGAGTCTAGAGACCCCAAAAAGGTAAGCCATATTATTAATCTTGGGAGATTAATTTGATTAATTATTAGCTAATAAGGGAATATATTTCTAATAATACTGATATTTCAATTTATTTTTATATAATATCAAAAACATTTTAAAATCATGTTTGATCTAAAATCAAAATTATTATATATTTTGCTTATGTTATATTTATCATAATTAATTACTTTATACCAAAGGTATTTATTTACTTTAATTAATAAACTTTGTTTAAACCTATATTGAGATTATTTTAATATTTTTTTATTTTATTGATTAGTTTATTTCATCTTAAAATATTAATTTAAAAAATATTTCAATATTATTTATTATTCAATTTAATATAATACTTATATATTTTATTTATTAAATCCTTTATTTTTATATTTCTGGTTTTTTTATTTTTTCAAAGTTTTGAATAATAAATTTCTTAGAATTATTATTTTTAGCTATTTATAAGTAAAACAATAATAATGAATTTTTTATTATTTAATATATAGATTAAATTAAAAATAATCTATAATAAAAATTATATATTAAGGCAAAAACCAGAACTATCTGAATTGAAGTTTATATTAAAACTAAATTATATTAAAAGACTAATTCTTGAACTTCTTACATATAATCCTATATTTCTATCAATTTTTAAATGAATCGGCAATATTTAATCAAAGTTTAATTTAAAATTAATTTAATTTTAATAACTTTGATTAAACTATTAAGCATATTTTTTAATTTCTATTTAAAATATTATTATATTATTCTTTTTAATAATAACTATATCCATAGATTAAGTTTTAAGAATATTGGCAATGGTATTTATTATATCTTTATTTTATATGCTATAATATCCGATATATTTAAAGCTTAAATAAACTTAATGATATATCAACCCAATTATAGCTTAATTAGTTTTAGGCTTTCCTTTCATTATATTGAATTTACCATTGATTATTATTATAAATTTAAAGATTTTATAGTAAAATGATAGCAAAGTGCTATTAGTGTTAAAATAATAATTAAAATAGCTGACTTTAATTAAGATCAATCAAATTTCCTTTATTTGCAACTCTTAAATAATTAAATCAATATTAAATTCAATTAATGTTAATTTGTTAAATGATATTTTAAAAAAATACCAGGTTTAAAAAGTTGAGTATATAGTAATTATACTAAGTTAAATAAGATAAAATTCACTGAATACATAATATCATTTGCTCAAGTATTTAATATATGAATACAATAAACCGATCAATCAAAACTTAATCAAGTTTGAATATAATCAATTTAATTAAAATAAAAATATACTAAAAATCCAATATGTTTTAATTGGTAATGCAGTTGTTTTATTTAAAGATAAATACTATTATAAAATAATATCCAAGTATCTAATCTACAAATGATAGTTTATCTAGGCCTTGATTAAATAAAGATTAATATTTTCCAAACCAATAGAAATTCCAAAAATAATTCAGATAATTTTATATTTATATATAGTAAATAATTAAACATAATATTATATATAATTATTATTTACTAAATAGTTTGTTGGTTGAAAATTCAATAGTATAAGTTGTCTTGCAATTAATTTAATAAAGTTCTAGCAATTAAGCTATATGGTCATATAGTATATTTTGAAAATCAAATAATGATTAAGGAATAAATCAAAAATAATTGTCCCATAATTTTTAAATGGATTTTTTCAGTATATATATAATAAACCCTGAAGATTAAAAAACCTTAAAATTGTAAAATTAATCAATGATTTATAGATATTAGACATATATAGTATTATCATTTTTATAATCAAGAAGTATTGTTTCAATTAATTTAACCTTAACTACAACTATCATTCAAATTTTTATCATTTACATTTTATTCAGTTTTAATTTTTATGTCTACAAATCCCAAAATTCCGGTTTACTTGAATCAAGGTGCTCCTGAAGCGCTCAAATTCTACCCTGGAAACAGAAAAAATGAAGAGAGCCACTATGAAGAGTAATTTTTTCTTTTTTATTAATGTTATTTACTAATTAAATTTGTTAGTATTGGAAATTTCAATCAAGACAATCTAAATACACCTTACTTTGACTTCCCATTATCGGCACCTAATTGGGAAGAGGAGGGATTTTTAAGAGAATTCAATAAACAGCTATGGAAAAATAATCAACCCTATCCAATCAGTAAAGCAGAAGAGGAGGAATTCAGAACTAATAATGCAATAGAAATCAATGGTGCAAACATACCGCTTCCTATCCTTAATGTTGATAAATTTAAGGCACCAAGTAAGAATTTGTCTTTTATCCTCCCCATTCATTTTTCTCTGTAACGATTTTATAATGAACTATATTAACGCAAATTTGATATAGAGTTCATTATTGACAATTTCAAGAAGGAATATAAATCATTAACCCCAATTCAGTCAGAGGTAATTTGCAAAATCAACGATACAAATCATTAATTAATAATTTGCATTAGTGCTGGCCAATCATGATGTACGGAAGAGATTTAATAGCCCAGTCTCCTACGGGTACTGGGAAAACAATGGCTTACTTGTTACCCACCATTATCCATGTAATCAATCAGCCGAAACTTCCCTATGGACATGGCCCTTTGGCAGTGATTTTAGCTCCTTCAAGAGAGCTCGCAGATCAGATTCAGCGGTTAGCCTCTAAACTGATTCAAGATATTCCACAACCTTACCATAACATTCAAGTTCTTACATTAATGGGAGGCACTTCTAAAAAAGCTCAAATCAATGCTCTAGAAAAAGGTGTTGATTTACTTGTGGCATCTCCTGGGCGATTATATGATATGCTCGTTAGCAGTGCTACACATCTTAAGCATACTAGTCTTATAGTCCTTGATGAAGCTGATAAATTAATGTTAGGAATGCATAAAGAATTAGATATTATATTATCCCAGATTCATCCTAATTCTCAAAAGGTGTTATTTTCAGCAACCGCATCAGTACCACATATGAAAAAAGTAACCAAAATCATGACAAATCCAATCCATCTGAGTATAGGGGAGTCCACACCTTTGCTTGCAACTCAATCTGTCAAGCAGTCTTTTGAGTTTGCTACGGAAGGAGAAAAGCTAGACAAGCTATTGACCAAATTCAGAAGCTTTGTTCCTAAAATTGATGGCAAATACGAAAGAGCCATTATTTTTTGTAGAAATAGACAGTCTGTTGAGGAAACATCCGCCCATCTACTACACAATGGACTCGATCCCATTGCCTTTCATTCTGATTTGTCTCAGAATGAACGCAAATGGGTGCTACAACAGTTCCACACCAAACAATGCTTTCTTTTAGTAACCACTCACCTTGTAGCTAGAGGAATAGGTATATTGTTTATATTGATTACTTAAACCACCTACTTATTGTTATTAGATTTTCAAAATATCAACTACATTCTGATTAAAGATCCACCAAATTCTTTGAGAGTAAAATAAAAACTTTGATGATAGAATATTTGTTTAACTTGTATTAATAGGAACATGCGCATATGGTTGGTAGAACAGGACGCAACAATACCAATGGGTATTGTCATACTTTCTTGACAATTGGTGACCAAAATCTGATTTTACAATTGGCCAAGGCTATGAAAGGTAAAGTAATAGATGAAGATCCAGTACTATTAGATATAGCGAAGAGATATGAAGTAATAGGTATGTTAAACTTGTGCATATTGAGGTTTTAATATTAAATCAATATAAAGAGGAAAATAGAAATAAGCAAAAGGCACCAAAGAAGAAAAGAAAAAATAATCATTTTGAAGAATATGATACACCTATGTTTCAAAGGATGGATTGATTCAATAAAAATATAATTTAATTCAATAATCGTTATATATTTTTAGATCTTATGGAAATTTTGTATTAATTCAAAATATTAGTTGATAAAATACCATATTGATATGAATATACAAATTGTTCATTATTATTGAGTTTATTAAACCTGATACTTTTGTTTTTAGATGACAAATACGTGATATTTGATATATTAAGTAGTTATTTTTCATATGTTTCGTATAATGATTAGCATAAATTATTTTTATTAGACTTTTAATATAATTACATGAAAACTTAATTATAACATTTATTGAAGAAAATAATTGAATAATATTATTTAACGTGAATATTAATAATCAGTATAAGCAATATTATTCTCAATGGTAACTTTAGTATTTAGATTCATTTATTTCAAATTTAAGTAAAAATTGAATAATTCGTAAATAAGATAAATTATGTTGATTTTTATTAAATTTCATTGTAATTCAATCTGGAAATTAAAAGATATACATATTTAATTGATATGATTAATGGTGTTTACATATCTCTAACTGTTTGGATTACTTGTACAATTTCTGCCTTATTGCTATATTCCACAATTTAAATCAGCTGAGCTAATTCATTTTCGACATTCAATATATAGAATTGTGATAATTTTCCATATATCAACAAGTTATTAAGGTATCCATTAATCATGTAGCTTGGGCTCCACTTCTCCCCCAGTAAAGAAAAAAAAGGTTTTTCTTACTCTTCACAATCAACAACTTTTCCTCATCTTTATTCTGGTGCACTGTAATATGTCCACCAGTAGGGTTGCTTTCTTATTTTACAACATATCCATTGGAGTGTACTTTACCAGCCTCACCTAGAATTGCCAATATAAGTCCATTAATGTCTGATTCATCAATTTCTCTCAAAGCCATATCAAGGACTATTAAATTTTCCATTGTGAAATGTTTAAAAGATGAGATATTGAAGCGTTTAAATGCCAGAAAAATTTAATCTTTCAAATTGATTGAATCGTACTATATGATGATATTATAATTATTTGTAAAAATTTAATAGAATACCTTTCAATATGATATCATGATCAATCGTATAATTAATTATTCATAATTATATTCATGAACAATATATGCAATGCTAGGTTACTGCTATTCATTATAGTGTTTAGTTTAATGGATGGCAAAATTAAAATATTTTCCTCTATGTGCTTTTTATAATTAGTAGCTAATATTCTCAATAATTGTGATAATTCAAGATGCTAAGACAACTACATATTTAGGTCAAATCTTAATAATGTATTAATATTTTTGAATTGATAATAATAAATATACAATATTGATCCCATAATTAAGGGTTATCATTTAAACCTAAACCTTTAATAGTTAATATAGTTAAAACATTATTTGAATTAATACAGAAGATGAAGCTTATTTTATCATATTTGAAATATATATATGAGTCATAAATATACAATGCGATTGAGTCTAGTTTAAACTAATTGTGTTTGGGGAGGAGGATGATCCTGGATTACAGAGATATTGTTGCAGTTCTTTAGCCATTTCTTGAACTAGAACTGCGGGATCTGAGCTAACTAAGCTTTCCAAAACTTTCTTAATATTATGCTTCACATTAGAGTTTTTCAGGATAGAGTGCGTTGGTGGAGGAGTCACATCAAACAAACTACGGAGAATCTTTAAGAGATTCACTCGAACTAGTGCTTTAGAGGATGTCACTAGTCGGTGCAATAGTCTATGTACAAATCGAGGGTGCATTGAAAGAGAAGCCGACAATGCAGGACTCAATCGAACCATTTTGGCTAATGGAACGGTCAATCCTTCTACGCCCAAATTGTGCCTTGGATGGCCAAATGCACGAATTAACCATTCGATATGCTGGGGTTCTACCAATACTTTTTCAACTTCTTTAGGCTCTTCTTGCAGCCATACAAGAACGCTCTCTAATCCATTGACTTGCCATGTAGGATCTCTAAGTAGACCCAGGTAGAAGTGTAAACCATGATTTTTCCACAAAATCTTTCGACAAAGGGGTCCAGCATGAGCCATGTCACATAAGATGGGCAAAGCTACTTGCTTTAGAGGCGAGTTAATAGCAACAACTTGTTGAAGATGCGGTATAGCTCCAGCCTGAGCTGCACGGTCTTGTCTTCTTTTATTTATCCTACAAAGGTTGTAAAGAGTATTTAAAACCTGACTACAAATTTCCGTACTCCCAGATATTCCCCTCGGAGCCAAATAGTGAGTCAGCGTCTCAATGGTATTGGCTCTTTCCAAAGTTTCCAGTGTATTGGGATGTGAAGAAAGATTCTTAATGCATTTCAGTACTATGATAATCATATCTGTAGGTAGTCTTTTGAGCTCAGATAAAAGATGCTGGATGACGACAATAGAGGTGCCCATCCTCTCTTTGACTTGTGCGTCTGCTTGGGAGAATATAAAAAATAGCGAAACAATTCTATGAGTATATTTTCTGGCAGTTCTTTCAGTATCACTCAGTGTCGCGGTCAAAGCCATGGCCAAAGGCTCCAACAAACCAGACTTGGCAAATAGTCGACAAAAATCATGCTTAGGGGTCGGGGTCTGAAGCTCGAAAACCGAAGAAATGCCATTAATGGCGATGAATATAAGCTCTTTGTTCTGACGATAGTCTTCTTCCATGAAGTCCACTAGCACTTTTAAGCCTCTGCATGAAATAAACATTTGAAGAGTAAGCAAAGAAGTGTGACACATTTGCTTAATAAAGTACGCAGCTTCCAATCGAACTGGCCAAGGGTATCTTTTAGATGCCAATCCCATGATAATCGGAATCCCGCCAACCAAACATAAGTTTTCTTGAACTTCAATACTGCTGTGGACAATTAGGTTAATGATGCGTAATAGCTTGGTCAAAACGGGCTCAAGGTCGGATGACTCAAGCATTTCCAAAATTGGCAACACTCCATGGTAAGCAAGTAGCTTAGAACGGAGATGTGGATGCTCCAATAAAATGGTCTCTAACTTTGTGGCAGCTCTGATCAGAACCATGTCATCTTGTTCTGGCTTCAGAAGCTGGATCAATTCTTTTAATTCTGCAGAAACTCTGGCATGTTTATCTCTCAGGATATTAGCTTGCAAATCAGTTTGCTCCAGACCTTCTTCCAAGCTGTGGAAAGGATCGTCTTCATCATCTTCGGAAGGAGAAGAATGATCTGTAGGGTATCCATCGGTGCTATTCCCTCTTCTACTTGATCTGAACCCTAAATGAGCTTTGTGGAGTAAGTCTTGATCATTGTCCTCGGAATTCAAAGTTGAGGGTGAATTGGGCTTTTCCGAATCGAAAAATAAATCTTCATAGCCTTCTTCATCCTCTTCCACGTATTGTGAAAGAGGCGATGTTGTATCCACATTTTTTGACTTAGGTTTTGGCTTAGCTTTCATAGAAATCCCATTACTTGAGTTGTTGAACGTGTTTGTTAGCTGGTGCTGCTGCTGGGCAAACCAGTGAAGGTCACTAGGATAAAGTAAGCGGTGGCTTCCTGAATTGATGTTCAGTCGATGCTCCATATCCTTGATCCTCTCCTTCCAGCTAATGTTGTCCTCCATCAAGTAATCCTCTCCGTATTCCTCAACTTCTCTAACAGCTCTACTATTGGCTCTTTTTCGAGTCTGAGGCTCTTTTTTAATTTGGGTGAGAGAAAATGTGGGTGTAGTGATATCGAAATCATCATCCCAGTTATCCTCATCTTCCTCAGGCTGCAAAGCAGTAATACTTAAACCTCTAGATTTCAATGGAGCTGTTGGTTGATTTCCTGCGATTTCCAAAGTGTTCCTAATTGGCGCTGATGGGGGAGAAGGTGCTAAATGGGTGATTTAGTTATATGATGGTATTTGAATTAGAAAATGATTACGTGTTAGGTCATTGAACTGAGGGTAAGAAAGATTCTTTTGAGTCGAGTTGAAGTGAATAGGGGATGGCTGAGAAGACAAGCTTCCTAAAAAATAGTAATGTTACTGGATGCTTTGGTTTAACAAGAATAAATATACCTTTTAGTGCCTCATTCCATTCTCTGACGGTGCGCAAATCTTGATCAAAATTCGGCCCCAGCTTTCCTTGAGCCAGGGTAGTAGGCTTGCGCTGGCTATTTTGGATCCAAGGGTGCTTAAGTAGTTTTTTGGCAGTTACTCTAAGGTTGGCATCTTTTTGAAAACATTGCAAAAGAAAGTCTTTGACCATAGCACTGCAACCTTCGGGAAGTGGTGGATGATCATCCTGTACAATTCGAAACAAAGCTGGCATAGGTGATAAATAGTGATAAGGAGGATTTCCTTCCAGTAATTCAATAACAGTACATCCTAAGCTCCAAATATCAGAGGCCGTAGTAGCCCCCGTTAGTTCGATCACTTCAGGTGCCATCCAGTAAGGCGAACCAACAACAGTTCGATCATGGGTAGCCAAAGTTGCAACACCAAAATCGGATAACTTGACACAAGCGTCTTTTGTGGTGAGAATATTAGCACCCTTGATATCTCTATGAACGACACCTTGTTCGTGAAGGTAGAGCAAGCCTTCCAGAACCTGTGCTATGTATACACCTGCCAAGTTTTCAGGAAATTTACCAATTTTTTTGCAAATGGACTGTAAAGAGCCATTTTCGCAATATTCAAGCACTATATTTAAGTAATCCTTGGTTTTGAAATAGCCTGAATAATGCACAATATTGGTATGCTATCACTACATTAATATAATACAATGGATACTTTGATTAAAATTTACATTTAGTTTTTTTAATAAATTGATTTCAAGCTATAGAAGGAATTAGACAAGTGCACGAATAGTGGGCATTTCGCTTACCATCATAGCATCAAGTGCTATTTTACTGAGATCAGTGAGTCGTATTTGCTTAATAGCAACCACCTCACCACTTTTCATATTTAACCCTTTGAAAACAGTACCAGAAGCACCCTTTCCTATACATTCTCCCAAATGCTATACGAATAAGTTAATAAACTGAAGTGAATTGAATATTATTGACATACGAAATCATTAAAAACCGTTGAATCCATAGGCAGAGATGTTTTTCGTTTTGGTTCAGATTCTTGAACCATTTTCTATTACTTTAACCTTAATATAAAGCAATGTATTTTATAATAAAATTGTATTCGCAAACAATATTTAATAATATTTATATTGAATTAATTATTTAGTAAAGTATTCAATTTATTTATAGATATATTATAATAAGCATTTTAATGAATTTTTCACCATTCAATTCATTAGTAATTATAAAAATTATTTATAAGTTAATAGAATTAAGGGACATCATTGAAAATCCTCGGTTCTAATTATCAATTCAATATATTCAAGATATCATTTCTCATAATTATTAATAATAATTCATCAACTAAAGTATTGTTACATACTACCATTATTTTTTTATTAATGATATTTTCAATTATACTGTTTGGCATATTTGAATATTTTTGTTCAACTACGATTATATATAGGGACATGATTAAATAATTATTCATTTTTATGTTTTTGATACTTGTGACAATTATAAATTCGAGTTATTTTGAATTTAGCAAATTGTAAATTGGATCTAATCTATAACTAGATAATATTAAAGATTTCGAATATGAATTTCAAAGTAAATATTTATTCATTGACTGATAAAATAAGTTCATCTCATATCCAATGATCAAAGCATTACATAATCATTAATATCCATTAAATATTTGTTCTTGAAAGTGTATCGTAATCATTAAATTACCAAAACTATTCTGATTATTATTAAAATATCCAAGCATTTCCTTGGTTATAATTGATATTGAATTGAAATAATTATATTTTATCAAATGAATTCAACTTTATTACAGTATTTTCAAATATTTCAATATTATTTGATAGCATAATACATCAGATAAAATATTTAAATTTTTTAGCAAACATTAATATTTCTCTGATCAAGTGTAATTATTATTTGTAATTGTTGCTAATTATATTAATATTCTCAAAATATAATTTCAACACATTTTTTTAAAATAATCGAAATAAATTTCAGAATCAGAATAAATTACAAATATTAATATTAGTAAATATACTTTCAACTTGTATTAATGCTGAATAGTATATATATATATATATATATATATATATATATATATATTACATAATGACTTGATTTAATACTACTTATATAGCTTTTTCTTCAACAATCTTAATTTCTTTCTATGGTAATCTTTTGACTATTGACATATGATTTCTACCTATTTTTATAACTAGTCATTAAAGTTTGACTAATAATTAAGTATTATTGATCTAAGTTATGATAAATGAACAAACATTTTTTCACAATTGGATATTTTATCAAAAGATCAAAAACCCAATATATCTAGTAATAAAGATTTTTAAAATGAAGAGAAATTTATTTGATTTGGAAATATGCGTTTTCAATAAACTAGATCAATAACTCAACAATATTATAACCCCACAAAATAACCAATTTAACTTAATGATCAAATAAAACAATTAAAAATATTTATATATATTACAACAATAATATAAAGTTTAAATTGAATTTTATTGATGTAAATAGGGAATAAAAACAATTTAAAAAAAATTAAAACAATATGTGAATAAAATTATGTATGCTTAATCAGTTTCCTGTAATAGAGTTAATCGTCATTATGAAATGACCATTGCTTTTTGATATCAGTTAAGGGGACATACTATAGTAATAAATTTAAATCAATAAATACAGGTAATTCATTACCAACAATACTTACTCTCACCCCCATTAGTCTAGTCTTCTTTACATTCCCTGATGTATCCTTTTCAATAAGATAAATAGATTGTGAACCATTACACTCAATTGGAATAAACATTCTAAATTCAATTAGTCAATATATTTGCAAAAACAATCATTCAACATACAATCCAGGTGAATTCAGTTGATCAACTAACTATAAATATTAAGTTAATAATTTATAAAATAGAAAATAAATGAAATTACTTCGGAAGGGTAATTTTCAGTGGCTGCTCCAACATGGCTAAATAATTCAGTCAAAAAACTTTAGATTGGATACACAGAAATAATTACATGCAATCATAATGAGCATTATCAGGATAACCTAATCGACCATCTCCTGTAATCAATGTAATTCTATTGGATTCAAGAAACTCTGGGTGATCATTTGAAATATTATGTTTCGCCATCTCATTTAAAGCTTTAACATGCTCAACGCCAATTACTTTTCCATTTTCTCCAACCTAAAAAATTGAAAGTGTTTGTAGGTTGATATTTAATACATAAATGTAGTATCTACCATATATGCCATACAAGCTGTAATGTATCCAGATCCACTCCCAATATCTAGAGCTAATACAGATTTTAGTTACATTCTGGGTGTACAAGTAATACTACATTACCTTTATTTCCAGGTTTGAGATAAGGCTCAAGATATTCTAGTGCATACGCATGCATATGACTAAACCATAATAATTAATATAATAAAAAATATAATTAACTTAAACTTTACGGAGCAGAAATAGTAGCACCATATCCTATTGACTGAGGAGCATCATCATATGGATTATTAATAACATAGTTTTTACGATCTATTGCTTTCATAGTTTTTTCAACTCTAGGATTGTTTATTATCCCTGCATCTATTAAAGCGAATTATCGTTGATACAAATTCTTAAATAATACTATTAAATATTTACTCTTCAAGTTATCGACTAGGTTATTATTATCTTTACCTAAGATGAAGGAATAAAAACAAAAACGATTAAATTTAGAAAAATGAACATTGAAAAAAGCCAAACTAAGTAGATTTTTGATTATGACAAATATATTCAACACAGTATTAAAGGTTTAAAAGTACGAACCAATGAATAGGATGAAAATAAGCAGTTCAAAGAAATTTAACCAATAATAAAAAAACTTAAATATTAACAAGGAACCAACTTACCATGACAGCGCCAAGCCATTGTTAATACAAAATATATTGAAAGTTGTATGATATGAGAATGCTTTATTAGATAAAATACAAATTATTTGAAAGAGCCAATTAGCAAATTAATAATTTAAGATCAGTGAACCCTTTATAGCCATTTTATACTTTAAACAACGTCACTATTTTTCATTGAGTTTCCTTTTATGGAAAGGATGAATTCAAATTTTGAATTATTGAAAATTCTATGACATATTTATTCAATCATAATCCCTACTCTGTGATAATTGAAAAAATACTATCAAACAATTAGCTATTATATGTTAAATAGCTGATAAATCAAAATATGTACGTGTTAATAAGATAATTATGTGAAAATGTATAGCCATCAGGAATTTTTTATACCAAGCTATTTTCACTGCGTTTATATGTTTATTTATCAAAATATTAAGATGAATTCATGATTTATTAAGCTGGAAATATATGGTTCGATATTTACATAATGATTAATAATTTATAAAAGTATTAAATGATATAATATTTTATATCAGATCAATATTACCTAAATGAGACTTCATATTGCTGCAATTTAATGTTTTTATTTGATAATCTAATTAAATATTGCTACTTTTTTAGATTGAAAGAGTAAATAATTATAGAGTGTAGAATGATAGATAGAATATTATATATTACCAGCATAATTTTATTTGATTCATTACAATTACAGTATCAATAAATAATGAAAACGCTTTTGTTATATTGTTATAATTAGTCTTTTCAAAAATATACACTTAGTTTTTAGCGAATTTTAAAAATTCAATAAGATAGCATAATTCGAAAAATTTATTTTTGACCATTCTGAATTTGATTCATTATTTTCATTAGCCAATATATATAACCAGTTAGCAACATCATATTATTATCAAGTGTTCCATAATTTTAAAAATTTAAATGTTGTTTCAAATTATAAATTCTAAAATATCACAATCAAAATCAATTATCACTTTTGATTATATTTGATATTATGAACGAGTTAAAATTAATCAAAATTTTCAAAAATTAAATTTAATATTATTGATGAGAATTGATTAATCTTGATAATTCTTATCATTATATCATTATATTTTATGTGCAATATTTTTTTTAATTTTTTATTATATTAAAATCAATTGAATAAATTTACTTATTCATATTAACACGTCTTGGGAAAGCCGCGTCCAGAGTAGTTTAAATAAAAGAGAGAGATCTGGGGAATTTCAGGTAAGTGTTAGGGAGATAGAGGGTTTATTGGCTTAAGTCAAATAGCTGGGAGGATCCAGATCGAACTCTTCCTGCTGAGAATAGCTCTGATTTCGGGTTTTACATAAAGTCAGCTGGGTAGGGTGAATCATGTGATTCTTCAGTGATTTGCACCATCGGCCAATTAAAAGATAGAGCGAGAGCAGATGGTATGCGAGGGGAATAACTTTAAGATTATGATGATGTAAATATACTTGGGTAGAAGGGAGTCACATGACTCGTGACAATATTTCAATGATTTCTTGATTTGAAATATTTTATATTTTTAAATGATTCAAATTTACTTGGTTTTTAGTATTTATTTCATAACTTTGATATTGAAAGAATATTCAATAATTTATAATATCTTATATATTTTTAATGATTGTATCGAAATATCAATATACCAAAAAATAATTAATGCTGATTTATTTAAATATAATTGTAAATATTCTTTAATTGTGTTCAAATTTATCATTGATATAAATCAACCCTTAAAATCATCATATCATTGGACTTTTGATATACAATTTCATATCATTATTTTAAACACTAAGTAAAAAATTGATTATATATATATATATAAGTTTTTATTAAAAAATTTTGTAAAAAACTACTTTTATAAATATATTTTCGAATACTTAAAATAGTCTATGGATTTAATAATTATAACTTATGCTATTCTTTATTTTTATTTCAAATTTTTTTCTTTGATATAATATTATATTTTAAGCTTTAATTAAAAATATCTTTATAATACTATTGAAAGAATAATATTTAAAAAATAATATAATGAATAAAAATTTATTTTAAATATATTTAACTTAATTTGATATATAAAGCTTATTATTACATAAATTAAAACCAATTACTAATATTTTATATATTATCCTAGAATTGAAAAAATAGGAAATTTTTTAATTTCTGATTTTTGAAATATATTATTAATCTCAAATAATATATATATATATATATATTAGTTTCCAACAATAAGTTATAAAATTAGAAATATTTATATTTTTATTATTATATTAAATAGTTTATATTCAAATAAATTTATATTAAATTATATATTTGATA
>JNEM01012033.1:0-18987 GCA_000697335.1 Conidiobolus incongruus B7586
TTTAAATTATGATTTTTATTATTAAATTTGAATATTAAAAATTTAAAATTAAAATTTTGTTATGATAATAAAAAAATATTAATTATAAAAAAAAATATAAAATTAAAGATATATATCTTATTGCAAGATATAATATCAAATATAAATATTGAAATAGATAATAATTAATATAAATTTTCCTGAATTAGAAATAGTCAGTTATAAATAATAAAGATTATCAATATATTCCAAAAAAAAATAATCTACTATTTTAAAATAATTGATATATTAAATGAAAATGAATGAAGATGGATATTAATATATTATTCTAGTGCTGGGAGCTAGGATAATTATAATGTGTTAAGTTTGAGTATTGATAGGTTATAATATTATAATATAATCTATTTAGAGAATTATTTGAAAATTAATCCTAAAGTTTTTGATATAATTCCCATTTTTTATATTCGGATAAAAATGGATAAATTTGAGGGAAAATAGGATGAGGTAAATTAAAATATAATGGTGAAGATATATAGAATAACTTGGTAGGATAGTGACAATTAATGCCAAAATAAAATAATGTAAAATTCAATTGATTGTTAAAATTAATTTATTAATAACCATTCTATTTTAAGTCAATCGAAATATTTATTTAAATATCAATTGAGTCCTTTATTATCAGATACAAATTAAAAAAATCTTTCAATTATTTCTTTATATTATGAATTATAATAATAACTTAAAAATAAATTTTGATCCCTATTTTTTGGTAAGTGTATAATTAAAAATATTATACTCACAAATCAATGTTAGATTTATAAAAAAAAATTTATTAAACTAATAATATACATTAATATATAAATTTTATAAATATATATATTATAGTATATTATAAGGTTAAGATTTATATCATAATTTACCATATTAATCAAACTTTGTAAATGACACAAAAAATCCTAAATTTTTTAATTTTAAAAAATATTAATGCAAATCAAACTCTGAATTATATGATTTAATTAATAGTTCTTTGAAATAAATTTATTATGTAATTATAATACTTTAGTATTTATTAATACTGGAATCTATTGAAATGAACAGTATTATGAATTATTTAATTTTTCTCTTAAATTATTGAATATTATATTGAGACATTTTAGTCAGATAAAGAATAAAGAGTTTTGGATAATTACAAACTTGTTGTTTAGCTGAGCTTAAAATATTCGCTATAAATAACATACCTGTTTTATATTTCAATTCATTATTTTGTAACCTCTCTATTTAGCTAAAAGAAAATATTATAATACCGTCATGATTACAATAACTTGCATGTTAATAAAATATGCTGAATATATATGAAATAAAAATAACATAGATATTAAATCTTTTAAGTATCAAAAAGTTCATTAATTCTAATTCCCAACTTAATATTATATTCATTTAATTTCACACCAACTAACATAAATATAAATATTACTAAATAATAAATTCAAGTTATAATGGAAAATAAAAAATTAAATTTTATAAACTATGATAAGTGAAGTCAAATGTTAAATTAGAATATAATAATTATAGATATATTATGATATTACAATTGGCAATATAAAATATATTAATATTAACAAAGGTGATTAAAATATTAATTAAGCAATGAATTGATTAATCTTAAAGTATAAATTGGTAGATTAGTTTTAAAAAAACGTCATGAAATGAAGAAATTAATGTATAATTTTCTCAATATAAATGCAGTCTGTAAATGATAAATATATGTAAGCATGTATTGCGTATATTGCTAAAGTATGGAGCAAAGTTTAACTGTCAATAATTGAAAATGATTGGTAATTGTTTTGAATAATAACCTAACTAGACATTCAGAATATACATTTCTGAAATGAACATAATTTTAAATGTTTATCTATCTTTTTATTCTAAAGTTTAATATAAATAATTGTTGAATTTGAAATTTTAATAATATTAATTTTTTTGAATAATTAAAATTAGTGTATAAGAAATACTTCAGTCATATTTATAAATTATAAAATTTAAATTTGTTGGTGATATTTTTATAGATTTAAATTTGTAATATTTTATATGAATGAAGTAACTTGAAATATGATTAAAATTATTAAATGTGAATAACAAATATTACAAAGTTAAAGTAATATATTTCACCGTAATTTTATCTATTAATAGTCATGATTTAATATATACACTAAAATATAAGAACTTTTTATTATATTTCCAACAATTATTTAAAGTTTCAAAAATTAAATCTTGATTTTAATTATAATATAACAATATTTATTTACATATAATAATATATATATATATATATATTGTTATTATTGTTATTATTATTATAAAATGATTTCAATCATTTCCTGAAATACAATAAATTCAGCTTATTAGTAATATATAAATATATAGTTGTAAAGTAATTAATAAAGTTCAACTATTAACCTCAATTAGTACTTTGAATATGGTATTTTTCTTAGCTGCAATTTCAAGAACTTAATAAATTGATATGCTTTGAATAAGCACTTAGTTTTTAGATTTGTTTGCTAATTTAGATTTATTTTATTGGGATTTTTGAATTGAGAATGAGAATTGAATGAAATTTCAAATGAGTTTGAATGAAGTTGAATAATGTGAATAAATTTGAATATTACGTGAAACATGTGCCATGTATCAAAATAGAAGTGTCTGCTAATTGGTAGTTTGTGCCGATTGATCACATTAAGTACTCAACATATTAGCTCTATCAGTAGTTAATTTTCAATTGTATTTAAATTCTAAGTAGTAAACACTGTTTCCACTCTATTTCTCAAAATCTTGTATCAAAAAAGGAAATCAATTCCCTAAATTTCAAGTAACCAATTCGATTTAATACCACCATTCAACTGAATTTCCAATCTATTTAAATCCCCTGCTTGTCCCTCACTCTGCAACATTTTCTTTATCAAATTATCATTTTCTTCATTTCATTAATTCTGTTGGTTCATTCCCCATATTTCTCATTCATTCTTTTGAATCTTGTAATCATTTTATCACCCGCGTTTCTTTCAAATGAGCAATCACTCTGCTACTAGAAATAATAATGATTTAACTAATTCTCCAAATATAGGTAATGCTCAAAATGATAAAACTGTCATTATAAATCCTTCAACTTCCGAAGACAGTCTTAAAAACACCACCAGTGAACTCTTGCTTAATATCTCTACCAAAGTAAATATTGAAGGCGTCCCACTAAATCACCTTCATACTTTACCTATTCCTACTCATAGAAGGCTTGAAAAAAATGAAGAGTATCCATTGCTTGATCAACCAGTTCCTCAAAATCTTCAAAATTTTGTTGAAAATATTGAGGGCCAAACTGTTATCTTAAATAGCACTTCTCTCAATGATGATTTTAACGTTGGAGACAACTCTCGCAAAAGATTAGCTTCACCCACATTATCTGCTCATGGCGATTCAGATACTCCACTTGCTTCCACCCGAAAAAGAAGGCTAGGTTCAAAATCCATGAACGGCTCAGTGTCAACTTCACCTACTCCTTCTGCCAACTCTCCTTCTCATAATTATCCCGATGCAGTGCAACAAGCATTTCATTCGAATCCCGATGATTTCATTCTTCCTTCTCCTTCACTTTCTCCAAGTGCAGCTCACCAGGATATTCAACGCTTTATTAGTCCTAACCCAAGACCCGACCTTCCAGAACTTGGCCAAATCCCAATTGGTACCAACCCTGCAGAACTTCCTCAATCTCTACTTAATATTCCAAATTTAGTCTCTCAATTTGACTCACTACCCCGAGGACTCAGGACTTATTTACTATATCTACTTTTACAGCGATCTGAGAGATATATACTTCAGTTTTTGACTTCTAACATGTATCCCGTTCTCAGAGTAGACCTTTTATCCACTTTACCAATTGAAGTATCCCACAAAGTTCTATATTATCTCGATTCACGAAGTTTATTCCAAGTTGGTGCTGTTTGTAAGCAATGGAGACGTTTAACTGATCATAATGATGATCTTTGGAATTACAGATTAACAGAAGATGATCTACAACCTACACGAGTTCCCGAATTCACACAGAATTTATTGGAACAGTTTAAATTAGCTAAACCCAGAACTCCAGAGCCAAAAATCCCTATGAAACAGGTGTATAGAAGGCAGGCTATTATGGAGAATAATTGGTGGAAAGGTATTGCCCATCAAACTTTCTTTCTTGCCCATGGTCGCAATGTAGTTACTTGTCTTCAATTTGATGATCAAAGAATTGTTACTGGTTCTGATGATATGACAATGTGTGTTTTTGATACTAAATCAGGTGAATTGATTCATAATTTGACCGGACATGAAGGTGGTGTTTGGGCCCTTCAATATGTTGGAAGCACCCTTGCATCCGGCTCAACAGATAGAACTTTGAGAATTTGGGACTTGGATACTGGGATTTGTAGACATGTATTCCCCGGTCATACCAGTACAGTCAGATGTTTACAGATATTGATGCCGCAACCAAGTAAAACACGATTCAATGAAGATGGCACTCCTAAACTGGAACCACCATATCCTCTTGTAGTTACAGGATCCAGAGATACACACCTGAGAGTTTGGAAGCTTCCCTCGCCATCTGAATCTGAGCCATTTATTGGCAATGACGGAACTTATCCTTCAGAACCTGCACACAACCCATATCATTTAGCCTCTTTAAGAGGCCACACACAATCAGTCAGAGCGGTCGCTGGGCATGGTAATATTGTCGTTAGTGGAAGTTATGATAACGACGTTAGAGTTTGGGATTTAACTGATTTTAGCTGTAGGCTAAATTTGGAAGGACACACTCAAAAGGTGTATTGTGTAGCTTTAGATGTTGAACGAAACCGTTGCGCAAGTGGTAGTTTAGACGCCACAGTTAGAGTTTGGAACATGGATACTGGAGAATGTATTTGGACCCTTGAAGGTGAGAAAATTTAAATTTTATCACATAATTTTAATGTCTAATTATGTTTATTATTTAGGTCATAGTCTTTTGATTGGTTTGTTAGAAATATCACCTAAATATATAGTTTCTGCGGCCGCAGATTCGTCTGTCAGAGTTTGGGATTGTGAAACTGGTGAATGTAAACGTGTTCTTTTGGCCAATGCTGGTGCAATAACATGCTTTCAACATGATCAAAAAAGAGTAGTTTCTGGGTCTGAGGGCGGTATAAAACTTTGGGATATGAGAGGAGATAGTAACCAAGACCGAGAATTAGTCAATGGTCTAACAGGATGCTGGCAAACAAGGTTTAACCAACGATATTGCATCACTGCAACTCAAAGAAATGAGCAAACTTTGATAGAAATCTTTGATTTTGATGTGATTGACGAAGAGCCCAGAATAAGTAATTTAGATGCTGATCGCATATTAGAAGATTAATTGGCTCGATCATTATTTACTCTAATATTCTAATATTCATTTCATTGTATTTATATTTACTGTATTTTAATGTTGGTTATCATTTTTATTTCGCCAAAGATCACGTTGATCTACCACCTCCTATATCAATAAAAATTCATATTAAAATATCAATAATATCATTACAATTAACTTGAAAATTGATCAAAATCAGATTATAACAAAATTTTATGCCAACTATAATTTATTAACCTCTAACTTATTTATAAACAAATGAGTAAATTTAGTTTTTACAGTCTTCAAATTTAATAGTGAATAATATTGAATTCACTGACATTTAAGCTATATTTGAAATCAATTCCAATTGATCTATTGGGTAAATTTATTAGACAAATTATAGAATATAAAGTACAGCACAATTAAACCTCATTAGCATATATTATCTTTGATTTAATATCAACTAACTGAATAATTATCTCGCTTTCTAAAAACTGAAGAATAATCTTGAACAATGGACATTGATAATATAAATAATATGATATTTGATTAATTATATTTAATCTAATATAGCATTAATTAATTAATAAATATTCTTTAATAAAAACTGAATTGAAAAAATTATATATTGAAATATATATAATTATTATTTTAACTAAAATATAATTAATTTTATTTATTTATAATAATAATTTATAAAAATATTCTTTTTTTATATTGAATAAAAAATTTAAAGATTTTAATAATTATATATAAATATATATTAAAATTTTATTATATTTACCATTAAATAAAATTAAAATTCATTAAATATTAATTATTATTTTCAACTAGTTTAGTTTTACACACTTCAAAATATAAATAAGACGTAGCTATATTTTGGAAAATAAAGTTGATGTCTTGAGATATAGATAATTAATATATAATTGATCTATTTATCTACTTATTACTAAATTATAAATTTTAATCCCATATAATAAAAGTAAAAATTAGAAAATAATCAAAATATTATTTATATTCTATATTCATTATAAAATACATTAATAAAAAATTATAATTTATTTAACAAATAATTTTATTTAATATTATATATATATACTTCTAAATAAATAATAATTAACTCATAAATAATCAAAAGCAATAACTGATTTGAATTTTTTTAAAAATTCTCTTTTAAATAAATAAAAATGTGTTATCTCTATTAATATTATTATAAATCTATAATAATAAATTTATAATTTAAATTAGAATAATTTTATTTCTCTACTAATTAATAATTAATGGCAAAAATTAAAAATGTGATCAAACGGAGATTAATTAATAATTTTTAAATTCAATTATTTTTTTTCATCAATTAACTGTTCATTCAAGTCTTAATAAACTAACAAGGTTAAATTTCTACTTGTTTTCAGTAATACTCTTATAATAAAAAATATATATTATTGTTCAAATATTTCAGCTATCAGATTAATTTAATAAAAATACATTATTATATAAATTTAAATAAAATTTATAAAATGAATAAATTTTGTTAAAATCATATTAATTAAAATTTATACATAAATCCCCCAAATTTTTATGAATTTGATTTATTTGTTGAGAATTAATTAAACAACATTAATATTGAATTTAATTGTACACAAATATACCTCTTAAATACTATCCAATCATATTAAATTAACACTTAATAAAATACAATTATATGATAAAATTACGTATTGTAAATTTGAGTCGAAATTATAATAATATATATTAAATATTTATTATTTGAAAATTAATAATAACCTTCTTGCTCATCCATATATTCTTTAATCATGACCCTCAAAGAGTGGACTAATACATCTGGGTTTTGGGGATCATGGATTAATTCAAAAGGATCTGGGTCGGGGACAGTTGAAGAATGAAAGTTGTCTTCATGCTCGTCCAATCCTTCCATGTCTTCGAGAGCATCTCCTTCATCTTCAGCCTTGGGAACTGGTTTGGGGGCTGGGCGATCTTCGTGGTAAGGTGCTTCAGTTTGATGCCAGTAGAATAGTGTTTGAATTTCTGGTTCGTATCTCCATAAGCCGTCAGAAATATGGACGATTAGAGTCTTGTGGCGGTAATGATAGGTTGGGATGTATATCTCGGTTTGGCGTATGAATTGCGAGTAAGTCTGGTCGTCGGGTCTAGGATTGGGTCGGATTTGGGTAGTGAATTCCAGGTGGAACTCGCTAGATTCTGGATAATATTCGAAGAATTTGATTTGACCAGCTACTTTGGTTGGATATGGACGAATAAGAGAATCCAAGCATCTGCCACCTACAAACAATGGGCTGTACGCTTTATCCTGTCGAATGGGAGGTGGATTTGCTTTGGATATAATCGAGAAGTCCTGGTGATTATAGTGATCTCCACTTTCATTATCATTGTTGGGTTGATAATGCCAGAACAGCACACCCTTATGACTTTCTTCAACTGCTGATATTAAGCAATCTAATAAAGAGCTCTGCAATGTGTAGTCTCCAGTTTGATACGCCTTGGACTGATTCATGTTGAAAGGAATTCCTAATTCACCAATGACCATGGGAATAGGTTGGCCAAAGCTAGTCTGCCCCCATTCATGAAGCATATTAAGTTGCTTTTGATAACATTTCTTAGCTCCGGCAAGTCCAAGATACGTGTTAGACATTAGCCCCTTTTGCCCTGTTGCAAGTTGGGAGAGACGATCTTGAGTGACCATACCATCGAATTTCTTTTCAGAATTCACATTCAAGTCATAGAAATTAGGGCAGTAGACAGCATTTTCAACTTGAGGATATACTTGCAATTGGAGATTGGGAATTGGAGAAATAAAAATAGTCAAATCTGGAGCAACATTGCGAATAGATTGAATAAATCGATTAACAAAAGGTAAGACATATTGATGAGGAAAGTTGACCGATGATCCGTTTAAGTATTTACAAAAGTATGTGTCATTAATAGCTCTTGGGCATCTCTCAATAGGATCCATATCCCAAGCTCCAGCTTCTTTCCACGGGCAGCCAAAACCTGGCAGCCAGGCTCTGATTTCTTCCTTATTAACTTCTTGGTTAGCTACTACTTTGACTGAACCGGTCCATGAAACGCCAAGGACAGGTACATTCTGTGTTACACCTTCAGCTAGTGCCATTCCCTGAAGAGGTGATGGAGCCAAGCCATATTGAGGAATAGTTGGATCCGTTTCATATTTTGAAAGTGAAGTTAAACCAATAAAACCAGGGCGTATATTGGGCATTGTAAAGAATCCAATAACACTTTTACACTGACTCAATCTTTGAGCCAAATATTCATAACAATTACAGTAATGTTTCTGTAGAAATTCTTGAACGAATTGATTTTTGTATAATCTACAGGGAGCAAAAGTGCTACCAGCAAAGAAAAGCGTATACATTGTACAACAGGCTAATCGGTTATGATTCGTCATCCACATTTGATCTGCGTGTTTTTTCCATAAATCATCCTTAGGCTGAGCTAAAGGCTCAATCGTCGAAGCAATGGGACCATGAATAGGATCAATATAGGCAGCTGCTGTCACTTCTAAAGCACTAGCATCTAAACCAGCAACTTCCAGTGTCCATGCAGGTGCGCCAGATCCACCACAATGACGACTCCAAGCTTCTTGCCTTGGGTCAATAATCACTTTGAATCCCATGTTATCAGCCAAATCACATAGTTTAATAAGATAATCAATGTATTTCTCATCATAAATACCAGGTCCGTCATGTTCAAGTGCTTCCCAAGGTACAACCAATCTGACAATCGTCATTCCCCATAATTTCAAACGTTCAAAATGCTCTTCTGCCTCATTTAAGGGAAATGGAAGATTTTCAAAAGTGATTGGAACAGTATTGGGACTGTTATCAATCTTGTCAGGAGTTGGTGGATGAGCCAATGGGGGATTAGGATTGGGTAATCGACTATTTCCAGATATGGCAACTCCTCTTACACTAAGTTGACGACCGAATTGATCTGTGATAAAGTTCTTATTAGCATGGAATTCGATATTGGTCCAATTGGTTGCACCGGGACTGGGTAATGGTAGAGGAGGCTCTTCTTCAGGTTCTGGAAGTTGAGGAACGTCTGTGGATAAGGCGGAAAGCATAATATCATCAACTAAATTGGGATCATATCCTAAATCCTGGGCGAGTTTCAATGCTGTCATTTCGGGTGTTTCATCAATTTGAATATCTTGATTTTCTTCCCCATTCTCTGAAGTCAATCTGATTGCTGGAAGAGGTTCAATTTTATCTTCTTTAGACAATTCGGGTGATCGCTCTTCATCTTGATTATTTGGAATAGCGGATTGACTAGGAGAGGGTTGAGAATAAATCTCAATATCTTCGGAAATGTCACGAACGTGTTTGGATGTTTGTACCTTCAATGAAGAAGATTCTTGCTCTTTTCCTTGATCTTTAATATTTAAAGAGTCAATTTTTTCTGGTTGATTGCTAAGCACTTGTGATTCTGTCTTTTCATCTTTTGAAGGTTCAGTATCTTTTAAATCAGTATTGGGTTCTGAATTATTTGTTTCTAACGTCAATTCTTCCAAAGGGGCAGGAACTTCTGATTCGGTATCAGATTTCTCATGGCTATTTGAAGTGATTTCATTTGTTACATCATTCAATGAAGATGGTGAATGGACTTCATTTTGAACTTCATTGTTTTTTTGATCTATTACGGCATTGACAATTTCTTCATTTTCATTGTGAGCTGAATTCAATTCGGATTGATCCACCACTTTGACATTATTGTCAATTTCATTGGTATCAATTTCATTTACTTTGCTTTCTTTGACTAGTTCTTCCTCAACTGATTCAGCTTTATTAGTATCTTTTTTCAAATTTCTTTTAGCAGATTTTGGAGGTATGTTTGTGTTTGTATAATTATTTTTTTTGGATTTGGACTTTTGTGCCATATTCATATTTTTAGTTTGATTTGATAATTGACAGAACTTCAATTAATATTCGCTAGATAAATGTTGGTTAATACCAGTATATTTTTATAGAAAAGGGACATATTGTTAATAATTATAATATTCAAACTTTCAATTATCGAAAAGATGTAAATAATGAATAAATAATTACCTATTCAATGAATTGATCAAAATTCTAATTATTTAATCTATTTGATGTATATACTAAAAAAATATAATACTATCAATTGTATGCTTAAAATTTTGTTAATAAATAATAATATTAAACTATATTAAAATGATAATTATGTATTTTTAAAATTTTTTGACTATTATTTAATATAAATATTGTGGGGATCGGTATTGAAATTAATTAAATAAACTTGAAGGGTTAATAAAATATGGGATTGTGGTTTAGTAAAATCAGTTATTATAAGATGTTAATTGAGTGCCATAAAAATTGCTAAAGATTATTGCGGTTAAAATTTAAACTTGCAGAATTTTAAATCTATAATCTAATTATTATTATAATTATATATATATATATATATATATATAAAGAGAGAGAGAGAGCTATAAGCTATTTACGAAAATCACTATCCAAAAATGTGATTTATGCTGAGTATCAAATATCCGAGGATATCTCAGAATTGTAGAAAAACTATTATTCAATTTAAAACATTAAAAAAGATATCCTAGAAATAGTAGAAATTTGTATTATTTCATAATTCAATAAATTTGTTTCGTGTTTTAATATCTTAATAATAGTTATTTCATTGATTTTATTGACATTTTAAGATCAGTACAATCAAATGTTTTAAATTTCAACTCCAACTGAATTTTTGGAATCGAAATTGTAATAGTACTTTGAAATCCAAAGGTATTAACTATTGAAAATATTTTAAAAAAATATAATTATCAACCTTATAAAAATATATAGAACTATATTTATGATTAAATTCAAAGATATAAATGTATTGTTTAACAACCACATTCAGATGATGTTTGTCAAAATATATTGATTCAAGAAATATGAATGAAATTAAAAATTGGTTGAAAAAATCAAGTAATAAAAAAAAGCATTTTAATAATATATTCAAGTTTTGATTAGTTGATGATAAATATAGAAATGAATTGATGAATGAGAAAGCAAAAAAATTATTAGAATATAATTAGTGATTTAATAAAATTTATAATTCTTGAAAGGCGAACCAAGTAGCTCCCATAGCTCAGTTGGTTAGAGCGTGGTGCTAATAACGCCAAGGTCACAGGTTCGATCCCTGTTGGGAGCATTTTCCCATTGAATTTTTACTAGACCAGATTGTTTTATTAATAATTAAAATTTTCTTTTCTTCAATTTATACATCTTCCTTAGAAATGTTTGGCTATATAATTATTTTTTTAATTTTATCTATTTTTTCATTGGTTTTCTTACCCATTATTAAGATATAATAGTTTTGAATTTATAAAAAAATTGCTCAAAAATAAACTAAGTCATGTATTTCACAAAAATTATAAATTAAAATTATATTTATATCATTAATTTGAAGTACACTTTCTCTAACTACTTTATCATTAGTATCCAATACATGAAGGGAAATGTTTTGGAAAGAATTTTACATGATTTATCAAAATCATAATTAGGAAGAATCCGGAGAATAAAATTATAAATTTGAAAGGGAATTGATTGGGTTAATCAAATTAGATTTGGTAATAAACTATTAATAATGTACGCAAAGCATGCTTCTACGAAAAAGTTTTAAAGATATTGCTACACGAATTTTAAATGATAATTTTTAATATCTTGAGAAAATCCAATAATACTGCGAAAAGGACCCTAATAATCTATGAATATTTCATTGATTAACTTGAATCACGACACTATAAAATTACATATTGATAAATTATATGATAAATACAGGGTAGAGAAACACATAATAATTCGGGATATTTTCCATCAATTAAATTGCACCAATATCAATCCCTTCTTTATCTAAATTATACTTACGATTAATACATTATTAATAATTTCATTGTAATAATACCTAATATATCTTGATCATTTTTGAAGTATGTGGGACAAATTTGACCATATTTAAACTTGGGAATTATATTGGGAGCACTGAAATAAACTTAAACACAATAAATACAAAATATTATTTATGAATTTGATTCAATTATCAATTTCAACATAATTTTTCAATTTCTTTTGAAAGTATTTAACTGATTTCAAATAATCTTTATTTTGATCATATCTTTGTAAACATGAAATTTTGCATTTCATCTTTTTACTACTTTTATGCAATATAAAAATTTAGATTAATGACAACTTTAAACTTTAGAATATGAGGACTGTGAAATTGATTTTATGGGATGATATACTTACGATTAAACTTGTCCAAAGTTGACCAAATTTGATCACCCTTGTCCAAGTCTTGCATGAAGTCCGGAGACCCCAAGGAGGTAAACCCCAACACCTATCCTGGAAAATTGGCTCGATTGACTGTTAGATAGCGAAATAGTATGTTTCTAACAGTATTGATGTCTTGATCCATCTCTACATGATATTGAAGACACTTGAAAGTCTTGCTTGATCCAAATTACATATTCAGATATCCACAATTACCATATGTTTTGCTTGTGTGATGCTTGCCACAGATGATTTCTTTGTACCAGGGGTATTCTCTTGTTTTGTAGAGTAAGTTTCACTTAAATCTATAATGAGACTACCTTGGCATATTTTTCCTTTATTTGATCTATAAGGTTTTTGATTTTCTTCCAGATTTTTCCAACTCATCTTTTTATCTTGTAGTGTTCTATGGTAGCTTCCTTTCTGAAACTATATGATTTTCAGTTTTTTATAAGCATAACAATGATGATAAATTCCCCTAACATCTCCTTTCCCCTTATTCAATAAACAAACTAGAAAAAGAGTAAACATTTGTAAAGTCTGTGTGTTGGAATTAAAGGCCAAAATACCTTCTTTCATCCTATTCCTTTTAAGTTCTTGGTTATCAGTCTGAATTTCTAGTGGTATTAGGATACAAAGCTAGAATTTACCAAGTGTAATAGTAGCAGGGGATTTTATTATTTAATTTATTGCAAGTAAAAGCTAGTATTAACTAGGATTAATTAAATAAGCTTAATATCTACTTTTATTTTATTGTATTAACTATAAAAACCATTAAATAAATATTTAAAAAGTGTATATAATAAGTGTTGCCAGAGCTTATCAAACTTAATTTAGAATATCTGTATCAAGTTAATGGTAATAATATTAACTCAATACATAAAATTGAACGTCTAAGTGTTCAATGAATGAATATATTAAACCAAAAATTTAATACCTTACAAAGTTTGAATGAAATATAACTGAAACAGAAAAAATAGAAATCAAAAATTAAAAACAACTTATTTAGCATTTAAAATTGTAAAACAATGTTTAAATATCTGTGATGTAAGTTATAATTAATTTAGATCTTGGTTAAACTTTGAAAGATGTACTCAGAACCAATAGAAATTCAAGGAACAGTAATTTATTAGAATTAATATTATATATCATTAAGAATGATAATATAAAAATTCAAAACAACATATAGTTGTAATGAATTTATAGATTATTATTAAAAATAAGATATTTAACTTTCTTCAAAGCTGATTATATTCAATTTTCAAATTTTATACTCGATTTTCGCATTTATGATCAATAAAAATCTATAATTTTTTCGTAAGTTAAATGGTTTTTGTACAAACCATAATTTTAAATTTATCAAAATTACCTATAAAAGTATAAATCTATTTCACTATTAATATTATTTAATAATAAATCTAATATAATAAAATATGAGCTTACCTAGAATTTTGTGTTTACATGGAAGTGGTCAAAATGCCAATATATTTTATAAAAAATCGGGATATTTGAGAAAATTCTTGAAGAATAAATGTGAACTTGTGTATATTAATTCTCCTCATCAGTTCCCCGAGGATCACGAATTCGTAATTAAAATGAAGGAAGCTATTGCTGAGAGTGGCGAGAATCAAGGTAATGATTTTTAATTTGTTTGTAATTGGTTGGTTTTATATTGATAATATGTTTAGAATATGAACCTTTATGTTATTGGTTTAATAGAATTGATGATAAGTATCCAGAATTTCACCAAACTATTGATTATGTTAATAAATTTTTAAAAGAACAAGTATATTTTTATCATATTATTTTTTATAATATACATCATTAATTAATCAATAAATAGGGTCCTTTTGATGCTATTTTAGGATTCTCTCAAGGTAATTTCAATTAAAGAATTATAATATATTCTTAATTAAATAATAATTTTTCATTAGGAGCTGTTTTTGCTTCAATTTTAACCACATTACTTGAACAAAATCATCCTTTAATGCAGGCATCCAATCATCCTAGTTTCAAGTTTGCCGTCTTATTCTCAGGATTCTTTCCAGTAGATGCAGACATTCAAAATCTTTATAAATTACCCGTTCAAACTCCCTCTTGTCATGTTTATGGTGATACTGACACCGATGTAGTACCTGGTAATTCATCCAGTTATTTTTAATACCACTATTGCTAATTTGATATACAGAGAGAAGTCAAATTTTAAGCACCAAATTTGCCAATCCTCTTATTGTTCAGCATAATGGAGGGTAAATCATTAATCTAACTATTAACATTTCGATATTAATTTATATATAGGCACGTATTACCCACTAAAGCCGAATATAGAAAAGTCATAATACAATTTATTCAAGAACAATTATCTACTTTAAATCAGGTTCACGCCAATTTATAATTAATTAACACTATAGATCATTGATTTTGTTAGAAAAATAAAGCAAGTTGACATTGCTATATAGTTTATAAATTATATTTGATAGTAATTGATCAGTGGCTTTTATAAGGCTGATTAGTTTCTATCATTATTTATATTTAAAAAATATACACAGTTTAATATGATTTAAAATTGATAAATTTACTATTCAGTCCAATTCACCGATTCCAATTTGTGAATATATTTCAAAACTTAAATATTTTTTATAAAATTATAATACGTTATAAACATTTATAATTACTTCAAAGAATAAGTATTTAACCTTTCTATTATCACTCCAATATCTCTCAAAAAAGGGAAATATTTTGTTCATATACTAATATTGACCTGTCTGATAAATTACCAAATCATTAATAAGATATTAAACAATTGATATATTAATACTATACCCAATTCATGTAGTATTTGATTAAAAGAATGTTAATTTACAATATATTTTGATTTAAAAATTATAATTCACGAAAATTACTTGAATGAGGTAAATAATTATATATCTAAAATGATGATAGTAATCTTTCAGTTCAATTGTGAGATAGGCTTTAAATAATATACATATCAAAGTGATAATATTTAATTAACACATTCAAATAAAAGTCGAAGTAATTAAATTATTTACAGTGATAGTATAATATTTAAAATGAAGATTTAATTATATGACTGCTTTTCTGATAACTTTTAATCATATTTCCAATACTGTAATTTTCAATCTCTTAACAACCAAAATCAATATCATTCCATTTTAAATTATAATTAGTAATATGAGTTTTGATTGTATTTAAACCAAACTTAACTAAAATTTTATGTTTAAAAGGATTGGACCAAAATAGGTATTGTTATAAAAAATCTGTAGCTTGAGTAATTGTTTAAAGACAAAGTGTGAGTTTGTTTATGTGACAGCTCTCTATCAATTGCCCGAGTACTGTGTCTTTGTCGTACTGATGAAGGAGAGTTCGAATGGGAGTGGTAAAGCTCAACATATGCTGAATAATTTGTTTTTTTAATAATTTTATGAGTATTTATATAACTGATAGATAATAGATGGTTATATTATTGATTTAATATAATTCAAGGAAAGTGCGCTCATTTTTATGAAATTATCGAATTTATAAAATGTCGAATGACTGAGCATATACTCACGAAGATTAAATCATAAAAAATATATTAATTTATGATTTGTAGGGTCCGTTTGTTGGCATGTTAGAATTCTCTCAAAATGATTCAAACGATATAATCACCTTTTATCCTTAATAACTCCTTCGTATATGTTATATTTTTACTTTTATACTAACTACACTACTTGAATAAAATGAAATCTTAATCCAACTATGCAATCATTCCTGTTGAAAATTTTACGCATTTTTCTAATGATTTACTCCAATGACTGAAATTCAAGTTATTTCGAATTACCTACTCAAACCCCATCTTTTCATACTTTTCGTGACGAATATTCTAGTGTATTACTTTGTAATTTAAATATTTTCATTATTATAAATATATCTAGTTAATTTCCTAGAAAAGTGTATTTAACTGGAAAATTCAAGAATTTATTATTGTTAGACATAATGGAAATTAGTTAAAGCAAAATATCATCTAATAATTGACCAATAATGTAGTATTATAGTCACACATTAAATCATCAAAGAGGTATATAGAAAAACAATTACATAATTTATGAAGATTAATTAGATAGTATGAATAATGTACATCCTAATTTATAATTAATAAATTAAATATTTGTGATTAACAAATAATTTTGCAAGAATGATTACTAATCGAAAACAATCAATTAATCTTAGATTGATGATCAATTCATCACGATAATTCATAAATTTTCAATTTAATTAAAATCACGTGAATATTATTAAAATTTGAATATATATATATATATATATATATATATATATACTAGTAAAACCATTTATGAAATTCAAATTTTAAAAAAAAAATGAAAATACCTAAAATATTATGTTTACATGGATATGGACAAAATGGTACAATTTTATATAAGAAAACAAAATTATTGAGACAGCAGTTAAATAAAAGGTGTGAATTAGGTAAATTTTTTATTGTATTCATAATTCTTTAAAGAAATTTATATTATTTTTGGTTTAGTTTATATTACAGCACCTTACCAATTAGACGAAGACCATGAACATGTTGTAGCATTTAAAAAGTATATTAGGGATAGGGGATTGGAGCATCAAGCTAAAAGTAATTGAATTCAATTTGCGATTTATTTTTATTAATTAAAATTTAGATTTTGAACCATTATGCCATTGGTTTACTAGAATTGAAAATAAATGGGTTGGCATTAATGATACTTTGGTTTATTTGAATAATATTTTGAAATCACAGGTATGAAAAGGTTATGCTATAACTGCAATATTTATTAAAGAGTATTATTAGGGTCCATTTGATGGTATTTTGGGATTTTCTCAAGGTAACTTTCTTAATTCAAACTCAATATTAATTTTGATTAACCACTTAATAGGAGCGGTGCTAGGATCTATGATGACATCACTACTTGAGTCAAACCATCCATTAGTGAAACCATCAGAACATCCATCTTTCAAATTTAGTGTATTAATATCAAGCTTTTTCCCAGCAACAACTCAAGTAAAATCATATTACCAAATCCCTATCAAAACACCATCCTGTCATGTTTGGGGAATTAAAGATAATATAGTATTACCAAGTAAATATAATTTAATATTAATATTTCATAATATTATAGTTAACTTTGATTAGAATCTAGTTTAGATCATAGTAAAAAATATATCAAACCAACAACTGTTGAACACAATATGGGGTAATTATATATCATTCTAAATATAATGTATATTAATTTTTTTTATTTTAGACATGAAATCCCTTTAGATCCCCATTATATGAATCAAATAATTGCTTTTATTAACGATAAATTATAGTAATTACATATTTTTTATTAATACATAGAATTTTTTATAATATTAGTGCAGAAATTAAGTAATGGCACAATTTTAAAATTAAAATTAAACAAATAAATTAATAAATAATATATAAAATTTAATGAATAATATAAAATTAATAGCCTCTTTTATTATTAATAACTCTTTTCCATATCTTTAGTAAGCTTCTAATACCTAAAAAACAGTTCTTTTTATTAAGGACTGAAATTTGATATTTCACAAACCAATTTAATTTGTTTACAGGAATTTTTTTTCCTGCAAGCTGTTTTTTTAATTGTCTAAAATAATTATAATCACATGGATTATAATCAAGTGAATATATTAGATGTGGTAACTCCCTCTAATTTTTTTATATAAAAAATTTTTTACAGCTTTAGCTTTATATATTTTGCAATTATCATGTAAAATAATAGGTGTCTTTAATTTATATTGAGAACACCATTTAAAAATTGTTTTATTTAAAAAAATAATATATAACTTACTATTAATTGATTTTCCTTAAGGTATTAAATAAAAAAACTATATACCATTATAATCTATTACAACAATTAACATTCACTTATATTTAAAATGCTTATTCATTAGAATTTGTGGAGGGGATTAATTTAACTTAACCCAACATCTTGTTTTATTTTTAGGTAAAGGATTATATAAAGGAATCTAAGATTCATTAATTATAAGTATTCACTGTAAAAACCTTTGTTTTTGGTTATACCTTAATAAGTTTAGTTTAGCTATAGCTACTCTAGTTTTCTTTTAGGCTTTTGTTAAATTATAAGGTATCTATTTTACATTTTTATTAATTAATCCAAGTTTAAACTTAAGTAAATATAACATGCTTGTATAATTAATATTAAATTGCTTTGATAATTCTCTAGCAGAAAT
>JNEM01012035.1:0-20988 GCA_000697335.1 Conidiobolus incongruus B7586
ACTTTATTGATAAGCAAATGTTAATTGTAGCAATGGATTATAATGGCATATGCTATTCTTATTTAGTTCCTAAAGGAAAATCCATTAATAGTAAACTTTATATTTCTTTTTTAAATAAAACTATTTCTAATTGGTATTCTCAATATAATTTGAGAAGACCTATTATTTTGCATGATAATTGCAAAATACATAAATCTAAAGTTGTAAAAAACTTTCTAATTAAAAATAACTGGAAAGAACTACCACATCCAGTATATTCCCCAGATTATAACCCATGTGATTATAATTGTTTTGGGCAATTAAAAAACCAGCTTGCAGGAAAGAAAATTTCTACAGGAAAATTTAATTGGTTTGTGAAACATCAAATTTCAGTCCTTAATAAAAAGAACTGTTTTTTAGGTGTTAGATCTTTGCTAAAAGTATAGCAAAAAGTTATTAGAAATAAAGGAAATTATTAATTTTATATTATATATTTATTTTTACTTTGTATATATTAAAATGTTTATTTTTTTTCAATTGCAAAAAATTCCCATTATTTAAATTACAAAGTAATAATATCATTCTGATTAAATTATAATTTATTCAATGTTAATATTTTAGTTTATATGGATATTTGAATAATGTTAAGGTAAAATATTTAGTAACCAATGATATTTAATATATATTTTATTAACATTTATTATGGAAGTTTTTTATAGTTTTAGAATATATCATTTCAATAATGTTGAATACTATTTGCTTAATAGATAGATTAGATGTAAATTTAACTGATAATCAAGAGATAACAAATGTAAATCCCATAACAAACTTTAGATAAATTTAAATACATAGTTGGAATGAGTTTAGGTCATTAATAAATATTGATCTTTAAAAATTAATATTATTAACAAAATGTTACTTCGTAATACTTTAAGATTAAGCACTAAATTAACTCGAGTGAATGGTGTCCAAGGTTTGAGAATGGTTCAAACTAAAATTGACGGTTTGAGAGGAGAACCCAAATATGTTGTTGATCCTCAATTACCTGATAATTATCCCAATTTACCTCAAATTTATGCTCAACATAAGAATCCTTGGCACTATCAAGATCAACAAGACCGTCGTAACTTCGATGACCCCGTAAATTTATTTATATGACTTATTTATTGTTTAAATATTAATCATTCTATGGAATTATTAGATCAATGAACAAGATGAAGTTTTATCTGTCTGGGCTCCTGATCAACATGATTACCCTGCCAACAAGGCTTTATTCGAATTATTGTGCGTTGCCGGATTTTTCGCTTCCGCTATCTATATCTACTCTTTCTACACTCCCGAATGCCCTGCTGTAATATTTATTTAATTTTTATTTTATGAATCATATTAAATCATTTTTATGATAGGTCCGCAGATCTTATCCTTTCGACGGATTGAGAGTTGAATTGGGCAACGACCCAAACTCTACTACCAACGAACGTCGTGTTGTAAGTATTCTTTTATGATTACCTATTTTCAATGAATTAATATTTTTTTTGAATAGGCTCGCTCTACCAATGAATTATAAATTCAAAATTCAAAATCCAATTGATTCCAATAACAAAAATATTTTTTAAATTTATAGTTTAACTTTATAATTAGATCAAATTTATTTTACTTTTATACAATAACCATTGTAATTAATATTCAAACATTGAGTTTTCTTGATATCATCCTCTAGAATTCGAATCATTTGATTAATTTTCATTAATTGACAATAAGTATAATGTATTAGTTGCATTAACAAATTATTTCTACATCCTATAAACATTGGTTTTAATATTATAATTTAAATGTCATTCAATCATATATAATATGAGAATTAAATAGTACTAGCAATGATTTGTAAAACTTAATTGATTGAGCAATACTATTATGACTGCTAATAATGTTTTTATTTTATTTAATATATCAATTACATTCAGTTTTTTTATTAATATTAAATGAGCATGATTAGAGATACATGATTTTATATTAATGCACTAGTATCACTAACTCACAAAATTAATAGTATTATTGCTGTACTATAACATTATTTATAGTTTCCAATTCAAAATTCAGAATAATTACCCATAGTTAGCATTGAATTGAATGTAATTATAGTTTAAATACCACCATGAATAGAGTGATTAAGTTGAATGATATAAATCTGGGAGTTGTGAAATGCTAATGTTAAAAATAATTGAAACAGTAATAGTTAATGAAATATACAAATTAAAAATATACATAATTACCTCAATATATAACGTATTGTTTGGTGATTTATGATTTTATTACTTGGTTTGTAGGTTACTTTAGTCAATGTCAAGAATTATATCTATCATTGATAATCGTAATATTGAAATTTGATCTTTTCAATCGGATAACTTAATTATTCTAAATATTATGGAATTATAATTTAATTATCAACTTCATTTTGACATTTTTATGACAGAGATATAAATTTTGGAAACTAATGTCAAAAGAGTTCATATACAAAAAATTGAATTTCATCACCAATACTTTTGAATGCTCTGAAAACATTATTGTCTTAGAAATAATAAACTCTAATATCAAATATTTAGTTAATAATGATATTATAATATAAAAATCAAGTATATTGACTCTATCCATTGTATAAAAATAAAAAAATCTTAATTTTTGATTGATGTAACTGAAAATGAAATGTAATATACGATAATAATATTTAATAAAACTTCCCATTATAAATCGGTGTAGAAATATGTAAAGAATGAACACATGCTTAAAATATGAATATCTTTGAACGAATATATGAATAAACAATGGCTATTCTTGAAGTATTTAAATGTAGTGAAAACAAAATTATTTAATGTTAATAAAAAATATTATACATTTTGAACTGAATTAATTTGGTTTAGGCATTCAATATCCAACTAAATAAAATGAACACTCAGCAGAGCTGATAAATTATCAAATGATTGAGCTAATTTTACTTATTTATTATTAAACAAATCAATGATCAAATCGAATATTTAATAATTAATACATGTATGTTTCCATAATTAGTTTATTATTGAAAGAATATCACTATATTTTTGAAATATCTAAATATGAAAATTATGAATGATAAGAAATATTCAACCTATAGAATACAAATTAAATAATCAAGGTTTGATCCTCATAGTTATTGCTAATAGATATTAGTTCCATTGGCGAGCATACGCTTTTAAAAGTACCCTTTGCTCTTTCTGTGCAAATCTCGCAACATTATCATTTTCAAGGGCAAATATAGCATCATTTAAAGTAACAACGCGATCAGCGTGAGATGCCATCGATCCAAGTCTTCCGAGGAGCGGCTGTGAACCTAGATATAGTCGGGACTTACTTGATATATCGGATGGATCTTTAAGAAATTGACCAATCTTCGTTTTGGGCTTTTTGGGCTTGGGAGGTTGAGCTGTATTGTTGCTAGGCGAGGGCTCGGTTGTACGTGGAGGTTGTGATGGAGGGGGTGGAGGAGGAGTAATGGAATCAGTGGATGTGGATATCATCCAGCTTTTTTGGACACCACCTGCACTGAGCAAAGCAGTGGCATTAGCAGTTTTTCTTCTTTGCTCTTCATTAATATTTCTAGCTGCGGCTCCAATAGATGAACCATCTTTACGAGTTTTGCTCTTTTTAGCTTTTGTACCATCTCCTCCCTCTTCTTCTTTCTCTTTTAAGAATTCTTTCAAAATAATATCTTCTTCGCGATCGGCACGATTAATAGCATGTAATTGCTTGACAGGATCTTGTGAAATTACAATTTTAAACAATGGAGTGTTATTACGTGTCATTGGAGGTTCTGGGAATTGATTCGATCTTGAACGATGTTTACTAGCATTGATCATTGCAGCAAGTAAAGTACGAAGACGATCTTGACAAGCTAATGCCATATAATTTACAGCATCGATATCTACATTAGTAAGTTTGTGTCTTTTAGCAATTAAAGCCATGCGATGAGCCAAGAGCGAAGTATTAGCGAAAGTCTGAGATCTAGTGTGATCTTCTTGAGGATGATCCAGACCACTTTGGTGTGCAAGCATATCATTTTCTTTCATGATATTCTCAGATTCTTCTCGAAGATCCACACCAACAGAATTCATAACATCAGCCAGAGCATCGTAATCCACTTTGTCATCTGCCGGGTTTGAAGAAATATTTTTGGTTGCCTGGAAAGTATTATTCGTGGATGTTTGAGGAACAGCTACAGGAGCTGGAGTGGGAGTAGGGACAGAAACAGGTGTAGGTGTAGGTGTAGGTGTAGGTGTATTAATTGAGCTAGAAGAAGGAATAGAAATCATATTTGGTCTAACTTGTAAAATATCATCCTTCTTAGGTTTAGCTGCAGGCTGGTTATGAGGCTCAGATTGAGGATAAGCTGATAAATTTGAAGCATGAGCATTTTGGGGTTGTTTTTGAACTTTAGATGCATTTTGGTGTGATGTAAATCTTAATGGAGTGGGCTGAGGACGCATTCTAAGTTGTTGAGGCTGTTGCGGCTGTTGTTCAAGAGGAGAATTTGTTGATTCTTTAATAGCACCTTGATTATCACCATTATAATTGGAACCTAGAAGAGCTTGAACTTTTTGACGATAGACATCAGGGGAAATTTGATTAGATTTGATTTGTTCAATTAATTTATCTAACATTTCATTATCTTTCTTAGAAAGTTTCGCTCTAATCTTTTCTAGTTCAACTTTTGGTGCTAAAAATCATGAATTAGTCAAAGATTCATTGAATTGAGTACGAAATACTAATACCTTTAGCTGGTTTTTTAGGAGGTTGCTTGATTGTCTTAGAAGTTAAAGCAGGTCTACCAACAGGATTTGGGGCAATGAATGGACGAATAGGCTGTGGACGATATTGAGAAGTTGAAATTGGATTTTGCATAGAATTAGCTCTAGGCAAAACCGGTATTGCTGAAGTTGAAGCTTGTTTAGCAGTAGTAGGTGGTTTAGCTCTAATAGGTACAGCTGACGTAGGATTTAATGGAGGATTAGTTGTCGGCATAGGTCGAATTGGAGTATTGGAAGTAGCTTTTGAGACTGTATCCGTGGTTTTAGATTTTGGAAGCACTCTGGGAGGTGCAGGAGGAGGAGTAAAAGTAGTTGGCGAACTTGTTGTGGTGGAAAGTAAATCTTGAACATTTGGTTCTTTATAATTTATTGGAGTAGAAACCGAAGTAGGGGAGTTTAAATCTAAAAGACTACTTAATTCATTAATGTCAAATGAAGTTGAAGTTGCTGGAAATTCGTTGAGGGTCTTAAGGATATCTTGGATATCACGATTATCTTTTGGCTCTTCGTTCGTTGGCAAATCAGTTGAGGAAAATAAATTGATTATAGCCTGTGTGTCTTGATCGAAATTTAAGCCTAAATTGGCTGCTATATCTAACCCGCTATTATGAAAAGTGTTATCTGGAGTTGGAGTTGGAGTTGAAGTTGAAGTAGTAGTTGGAGGTTTGGCTTGAGGCTTGTTTGGTTGCTTTGGATTTGAATTATTATTTGACATGGTGTGTGAATAAATTAAAATATAATGATAAAAATATACTTGAGATATTTACTAATTTTGAATAAAAATACTATAAAATGAAAATTATTGAATGTGAATGCTTAATTGAATTAAGAGACCCAGTTTAGTTAAATTTATACTCTCTTCATTCACAATTTTGTTTATGGGATGTTATTACATATCCAATTTATTTACTATATCAACATTTTATTCAAATTTAAAAATAAAAATTAGTTATTACTATATAAACGAATACAGACTGCTGGTAACATAATTAATTATAGATAAGGTTATTTGCAATATTACTTATTTAGATGATAATAGATAATAAATTACATATAATTCTTTGAAAGTAAAAACCATTAAAGATATAAAACTTAATTCCATGTTGATAATTATTTCAGATAAAATAATTATCAACATGATACATAATTTTAAATGATTCTCAATTTTTCAATATCAATAATCATATAATATATTTTGTAAAAATTGATCAAAACTTAATTATCATTCAAATGTAATTAATTCTAATTTATCATTGAAAAATTAGCTAACTTAAACGATATATAATACAAAAAACAAATAAACAGATATTACAATATGAAAGCAATGATACTTAAAATTTACAATCTAAATTTACAAATTAATAAAATTCAAATTCTACCACCTTTGAAAATTGAATAATTTTCTATTTAACCTCACAAGTTTTAGCAACAGTTCATGTTTATATATGTCATAAAAACTTGAATATATATCGAATATGTTATCAATATAAGCAATCAATATTAACAGTATATATTTGATTGTTATTATATTTATTTTTATTTAATTTCAAAATAAGAATTTATTAACAATCAATTTGTAATTAAGTTTGATCAAAAAAGATCCAATTGAAATATGATTAAATCATTATTGAATGTAAAATGAGAAAATTAGTTAAATATAACACAAATATATGTAGTCAAATGAATATTAAAGTATAACTAATAGAACAAAACTATAAATCAAATAATTACCTCATAAATCAAATTAGTATTTATTTGATCATATTTAGCTATATGTTTGATTACCGCAATAGTAATTATAATTAGAAAGATAAATCATCAGGTACAAAGTATATTTAAACTCATGTTAAAGAGTTATACTGGATCTGATTAACTAATATAGTTATAACTTCATCACCTTCAGAAAGATCACTTAGCTCGGAAGTTTTGGCTGGTTATTCAAGAAGAGCATTAGCGCCTGCTAGCGAAGTAGTTTGACTGCTTGGTTGAGATTTGCTGACATTTAAGGATGTAGCCTTTAACACACTACCATTGCTGGAAATTTCATTAAATGCAATTACTCGCAAGTACTCGGGTCTTGAGTCTAATTTGGCAGGGTGAGTTAACTTGATCTTTAATTTGGGCAACTGTGGGCATGGATGATGTTCAATCTGCCTAAGAGCTGGCAAAACTAATAAATAAAACGTCACAATGGCTGACACAGGATTACCGGGCAGGGTAAAAAAAGTATAGTTTTGTTAGGGTTGGGATGATAGGTTGCAAATGTTGCTGGTTTTCCTGGCTTCATTTTGATTCTTCCAAAGTGTACTTCAAACTTGTTATCCTTTTGGATCATTTCCTTGATTAGATCCATTTCTCCCATTGAAACACCTCCAGTTGTAATTAAAACATCTACTTGGTCAAGAATCTTGTAAATACTATGTGTTAAAGTGGAGGGATCACCTTGAACAATCCCCAGATCTTTGGTCGGGTACTGGTATGAATTAAGAATATTGAGTAGTCAAGGTCTATTAGCATCTTTGACTTGACCAGATTTAAGTTACCCTGAATGGTCAAGCGTAACCAATTCACCACCAGTACTCATTACACCTATGATAGGACGACGATAGATTTTAACTTTATCTGTTCCAGCAGTGCTCAAAGTGACAGTTTCTGCACCAAAGGGGCTAATGAGCAATCCATGCTTCAATATCACTTGGCCGAGGGAAATATCAGATCCAATTTCTCTAATGTTATTACCTGGGTCCATGTGGGATAAAATTTCAACTTTGAGCTCGACCTTTCCATCTTCTTAAGCCTTAATTAGCTTCGTATATTCAACCATAACAACAGCATCTGCTTCGTCGGGAACTCTGGCTCCAGTAATAATTCTCATGATATGGCCAGGTAATAATTCGAGAGAAGATTGGGAGCCAGCTAAGTTAGATTGAGATACAACTGGATATATACCAGGTCCATCTAAGGATCTGACAGCATAACCATCTACAACAGAAGCCCTGTAAGCAGGAACTGGTTGCTGAGCTTTGACTTCAGATACAATCACTGAGCCAGCCTTTAAATCTGTAATCGATGTCTCAACAACCACATCAGGTAACTTGTTGATTTGAACACGAATTAATTCTTCTGCAGCATGGACAGGAATCATGAGATAAGGTGATTCTCTAGCTCTACAAGCAACTGGAACTCCAGAAGTAGTAGGAAGTTTTCCTGAAGCAGCTTTTGGGCAGTGATGGTGACATCCAGTGGACTGGCTATGAGATTTAGAATCCTTGTGCATCTTACTATGAAATTCATTCCCACTATCGCCAAGGACTAAGCTAAGTCCATGGCTTAACCCTGGATATATAATTGACAAACCTTCTGCACAAGCTTTGGGACTTCCCGGCAATGTCACAATTAAAGAGTGGCCACGAATATCACAAACAGGGCGAGAAGAAGTAGCCAAAGGCGTAAACTTAAGTCCTTGGGAAATCAAAACAATTTCAACACCATTGACTCTCCTTTCTAAAAGGGCTACAGTTGCCTAGAACTGAGTTAAGTTATATTTTTAGTAGGTATACTTTTACTATTACCTCAGTCGTGTTATCTCTTACACCCCAGCCAGTCCCACCAGTGGTAATAATCAAACTAATTTTATCGACATCAATCCATTGCTTAATGACCTTTTGAATTTGTTCAATTTCGTCGGGCACAACTGCTTTTTGGGGAACATTCCAAAGTTCTTGAGATTTTTTTAATAAAAACTCTTGAATTTTGGGTGAGCTTTTATCTTCGCTCATTCCATTAAAAGTACGGTCACTAACTGATTAGATATAACGAGCAAATTGATGTGAATTGATTTAATACATGAAACAAGTTGTTTTGCTTATTGGTTAATATTCCAACTGTATATGTCATTTTATTTTCGACTCTTTTATATAAATATCGGAGTTAAAATAGATTGATGGATGAAGGAAAAGTGTTATGATACATAATTTTTTCGATAAATAATTTGTCAAAATCCTATACAAATTAATTGATTGATGTAATACTGTTATAAATATATATTTATAATATTTACGAGTCTATACACAATGTTTCAGCAATTTGCACTATCTTTTCGGGCTTTTTAAATATAATATTATGCATACAATATATTATATCTGAAATCTGTGAATACAGCCCCAAGTATTAATTGATCTCCTAGCATTTTTTATTATCTAAAAGAGTTTGTTAATAAGCTATATTGATTGACATAATGTCTCAGTTGTCGAGATACTGCAGATGGACTTGTATAAAAAAACAAATTAATAACGATTTATTTTATATTTTATAAACCTGTGAAATGGATTATTGATTTTATCTTTTATATTACCCTATTGAATATTCTATTAATTTATACTTTTCAACTCTATCAAGAACATTATTAATTGATTCAAATCCCATAAATTGGAAATTCAAAGTGATATTTTTATAATAGGATCCCTTTTTAATTTAAAAAATTGCAACATCACTGAACAACGTAAAATTTTATAAATTACAACATAAAATTTTATTAGTAACTAAAGTTACTCAGTGAAGATTAAATGGAGTGTGATAGCCTTTATCTAATCTTGAATTAATTGTTAAGTATTAATTCGAATCTTCAACTGGCTAAAATTTATTATCATACAAAGTATAATATAAGATCTCTTTCAAAATCTCCCTCGATATAGAATGAACATTCTTATACACTGACTGGATCTATCAACAATAATGTTAGATCCAAATTGTTTACCAAACAATAAAATCAAAATTCTTTTTTCATATGTATTTTGTATCAATACATAAATACAAAATTCTAGATTAGTTCATTATCAAAATTCAACAAAAATTGCCATAATATAACAATCCGGTCTAATCCAAGGTTCATTCATTAAATCAAAATTTTAATACATAAACAAATAATTCATATTCATAGCACATTCGTTATTATTTAATTGAATTTTTCTACAAATAAACTTATTAAGTATGCTATTAAATAATTTTAATTATGTAATAATTAAGTAAAAATGTAAATCAACATTATTTTACCAATATAAATAATGAATATGAATAATTACCACATATCCAATATATTATACTTTTTAAACTGTATAATTTGAAATTTTCGAACTTATCTACGATCAAAATTCAAAGTAATAAAATTTCATAATATTTAAATTGAAATCAAATAATTAGCTAAATAATTCTCGAATATTGGCATATCATTAAAATGGTTAAAATCGAATTACATATCATCGATTGGTTATATTTCTAATAATTATGGGTACATCTTTAAAAAAGAGATAGGTTATAATAAAGAAACTTTTAAAGTTTGACACTCCTTATCATTCATTTCATCGTTATTATTAATATTATGACTTGATATAGTTCTAAATTTCATAATCTAAAAATTATTTAGTTTAAAAGTTGATTAATTTATAATTAATTGGGATTTTAAAGAATTGACAGTTTCTTCTAATATTTCACCATCTTATAAAATAAAAATTGATTTTTTTGATAATTATATTATGGTATTATTTTTTTTATTTTAATAAACTGCTGTTAGAAATATTCAATTTAGATTCATCACTTAGTTCAATTTTATTCAAATGTTAAAAGTGAAATTTCAGTTGTAATGATAATTATACCACCTTCTTAAAATTAGAACATGTGTTTAATCTATGATACTATATTAATATTTACAATTGAATTTTATTCTGTTAAAATTCTTAGTTTATAAATTTATTTGAATATCAACTAAATTTCAAGAATTATTAATATGATTTTCAAATATAATGTTAATATCAAGTCTTTTATATTAAGTAGTAATCAATCATGTTAAGCATATGATTTACAAATATCTCAACTATAAATTTTCATGATTATAGTTGGCTATTTAAATACCTATGAAATCATTTGAAATAACGCCCATATATACTTTCTTATTGACAGTATAATCATTATTAATCATCATTTACTAATTTATGTTTAAAAATGAATATAGATTAAAATCATTAATATGAATGGAACTACTTAAATTTTTGATTTCATTTATTGAATTCAACAAAATCTGATGAATTTATCCAATAAAAAGCATGGAGTTCATTATCCAAAATTGAAACCCCTGACTCATGCAATCTCTAACCCCAAATTAAGTATTATCAGTTAATATAAATCAACCTGGCTTATCTTCAAAATCAATCAGCAGCCAGCTCTTTATTTTTTACAATTAATATACTATTAATAATACTAAATTTAATTTAATTTTTTAAATTCTCGATCAATTCAACTCTTTTACTGTTATGAGAATTTTTCGAGAGGCGAAGTACTCTGAAATTACAGACGAAGAAAATCCCCTTGTTAATAACTCTAATAACTTGGATAATAATGAAGTTAGAGTAATATATCAATTAATTTATATTATAGTCAATTAGCTTATAAATATCATTGCAGGTAAAAGGATTTCGCTTTAATGGTGAATTATGGAGCAAAATGTTTTTTTATACTTTAATGTTTGGTGTTTTGGGCATCGTGATCCACTCTATTATCAAACTATATATGGGCCATTATCCTGAATTAGATGACATATCTACAAGTTTATTAAGATATACTATGAATAATGGCACTCATATTTTCGCTCCTACCGTTATTTTAATTTCTTTGGACGGTTTTCGTCCTGATTATTTGAATGAGAAAGATACTCCTAACATGTTAAAATTTAGTAAGATTTATTTATTGTATACAAATTTAGTCTATTTTAACCTATTGATATTTAGGTACTAAAGCTCCTTATATGATACCTAGCTTTCCAGTAAATATTTTAAAATTTCAAGATTTCAAGATTTCAAAATATCTCATAATAGTGATTTAGTCAATTACCTTCCCTAATCATTATACCCTAGTCACTGGTTTATATCCCGAGAGTCATGGCATTGTTGGAAATACTTTTTTTGATCCTGAGATTAAGAAAACCTTTTATTATACACATCCTCAAGAAAGCCATGATTCGTATTGGTGGGGTGGCGAACCTGTAAGCTTTTTGATTCATCACTATTTAGTTTACTAACTTATTGATTTTTAGATTTGGGTGACTGCTGAAAAAAACAAAATTCCGAGTGCTGTTCATATGTGGCCAGGATGTGAATCAATCATCCAAAGCTTTAAACCCTCTTACATTGAACCCTTTTCTAATAACTTTACCCTGAATCAAAAGATGGATCAAGTATTGGGGTGGCTTGATTTACCTACTAAACAGAGACCAGGATTCATTGGTGTATATGTTCACGAGGTTGACACTGCTGGGCATAAATATGGTCCTGATTCAGATCCTGTCAAAGAAAACGTTAGACTCGCTGATCAAATGATAGGACATCTAGTAGAAGGGTTGGAATCGAGAAAACTAGCTGATATTGTCAATATAGTGATTGTTAGCGACCACGGAATGGCCAAAGTCAATAACTCTAACATTATATACTTGGATGATTATATTGATATTGATTTTATCGGTGACACCTATTTGTACCCGCTTGCCGGTATCATTCCCAAAGATTTATCTAAAACTCAAGAAATTTACAATCAATTGAAGAGTAAAATTAACTCAACTTCCAAATGGAATGTATACTTGCGAGAAGAAATACCAGATCATTACCATTTCAAGAATAACTTGAGAATCCCTCCAATTGTTGGTATTCAAGAATCAGGCTGGGCTTTCACCACCCACAAGGAATATCCCGACTCTACTCAACCCTTCCATCCAGCTGGATTACATGGCTATGATAATACTCATCCAGATATGAGAGCATTGTTTATTGCAAGCGGTCCTTATTTCAATCAACCCAAAGATAAAGAGATCAAACCCTTAACCCCATTCCAAAATCTTGAAGTATATGGATTATTGACAGATATTCTTGGGGTTGCATTTGCACCGAATAATGGCACGCAATTACTCTCTCAATTCTTCAAATCTACCATCCCTAACTAGTATTTAGTTTTCTTATATTTATACTAAAGTAATCATATATTATATTCTGACCTCTTCACATTCACTAAATTTCAAATTTTTGTAAAATAAAATCAAATGAATAGTTTCAATATTGTAATCAAATCCTTAATTTCATTTTTCGATTTTTTGTCCAATAATTATATATAATATTAAAAAATCTAGTTATATCAAAATTAATTTTTTTATTTAGTTTAGCAAATAGTATTAAATATTTTTATACATCACAATTATCTACTATTATTAGGCTTAATAAAAGCTTATCTGGTAATATTTCATTTAAATCAAAATTGGTTAAATATTTTAAAAATTAGAGAAGGAAAAGGTACATAAAGATAGTTTTATAGAGTTATTACCAAGCAAACTATAAAATCTAGGAGATTTTTAATATCAGAAACTTTAACCCAACTAAGTATCAATCAATAAACCTTATTCCTCAAATCATATAATAATAAATAATTATTAAATTAATTAAAATATTGATATAAATCATCCATTATATATACAATATAAACAATATAACAAAATTTATTTTGAATAATTTATAAAGGATGAATTATTCTTCGTCACTATCCAAATATATACAACAAGAGAGTAACTTTTGCCAAATGGGAGGTTTAGATAAATAGTCTTGGGCTTTTTTAATGGGTTTGGTATTAGTAGAATTATTTTCAACTAATAGAGGGGCGTCGCTCAAATTGGACTCAATACTTGACCGATTTTCGTTAGAATTTAATAGGTTTTGACCTTCTATATCGCTGCTGTACTCATCACTAGTCCTACCGTTCAAATTCGTTTCGCTATTGTCATTTTTGTAACTATCAACTAATAAATCGTCCACTATGATTTTATTGTTAATATTAAATTCGATTAAGATATATAATGATATTATTACCACTGATTTTAGAATAAAAGTTACCGGCGTCCGTTAATACTTGAGCATGAATAGGTGGTTTAGATTTTAGTTTATTTAATTTCTTTTCTATCATAAAAAATTAGTAAACTAAACTACGATATAAGCTAATAAAATAAAATTTTACCCAGTCGATTAATATAATCTTCAGAGCTTTCAAATTGAGAAGGTGGTGGCATATTTAAAGCATGAATAAAAGGTGAACTCGTATTAAATACAGTCATATTTTTTAAATGTTCGTTTAACTCTTTATTCTCTTCAATTTGAGGCCATTCTAATATATATTAAAACAATAAATAATATTTATAATTAATTAAATATTACCAGTAACAAATTCTTCAACTGTCATATTAAATAAATTTATATTATTATATATTTATAATATTGATTAAAATAAAATAAAAATAACTATTAAATAAAACTATATACAAATGAAATTAAGAGAAGAATAGTATTCAGGAGATAATAATTTAAAGTTTTAATAATGGATATAATAATTTTGACAAATTTTTTTGGTGATTAATGATGGTTTTCATCCGATTTATAGTCATTGAAGTGATAATTAATTTGAATAATAATTGCACTGTGAAACAAAATAGTACTAGACTGATAATGTGGTTGAGTTTTTATGATGGCCAATATATCTCGGTATTATTTGGTATATAAAGTTGGCAAATTTGAATCATTAAATTAATTTAAACTGTATTCATGATTAGTTCGATAATCTATACCAAGAAGGGACTTATTTTAATTCATGTAAAATATGATATGATAGTGTATTTCTATCTATTTGAATTAGCTTTTAATTTAATCAAAATTATAAACAATCTATGATTAATACAACTCAATTTCTATAATCGTGAATAGAGTGTGATATTAGTTCAAATAATCTTCAAGATTACCCCTGTATCAAAGATAACAACTTATTCCCATTATAAAATCATTGTGATCTTTTATATCCAATCAGTTAATTTGGCGATATGACTGATTTCATTCTTAAAGTTATTTATACATTGCAAATTTCTAAATTGGATAAAATTATTTCTTTTCAAGTCAAATATTGATTATTTCTAAATTTGGTAATATTCGAACTTTAAAAATAATTTAGATTTGAACAGAATTTTTGAAATGAATTTATTCATAAACTGTGCTACCGCATTGATTAAGTTCTATAGTTAATCACATCCTATCCCTCAATGTGACCAAGTGAATCACATTATATTATCACTTCCTCCACATGTAGTGGATATGTATCTTTCCCAATAAAAAATGTCAGTTCTAGTCTCTCTTTGGATATCAAATATTGCCTGCAATATTAAAATGTTCGATTATTATATACTACTATATTTTGATTATTGATACTTATAAGAAATTATAGACTTATTTAAAAAATATTTCCAATATATTATTAAAAACTTTAAATTTAAAATTGTTATTTTATATTGCTGCATCATTAACATATTACTCAAAGCAACAAAATAGCCTCTATACAAGTTCAATAAATTTAAGATATTATTATTATTCTATGGGGTTATTTAAAAATATATTCTTGAAGGTAAAATATTCAAAGTGAGCACAATATTCAATATAAATAATAATAAATTGAAGATAGATTCGTTGAGTAAAAATTTGGTTAATTGTAATATTTTATGATAACAATTTAAAGGAATGATACTAATAATATACTTTAAAGACTTACTGAAATGAATTAAAATTATGTACTAGCGTAGACCACCAGTTTTTTAATTAAATATATATTATATATTTTTTTTTATTTAGTACATATATGATTAAATGATGGCAACGTAATATCGATATTAGAAAATTTATCAACACCCTATTTCATCCTATTAATGTGTACCAGAGGGTTGGTAATCAAAGTTGGGACGACGGATCAAGTTGGGGACAGCAAGGCCGTTGTCTTTGAAGTAAGCAATGACCTTTTGAGCCTTTTCGGCAACCTTTTCGGGAACTAATTCGAATTTGGCATAGACTTGCTTGTAGGGACCAGAAGAACCGAAGGTAGTCATACCAAGAGCGCAATGAGCATAACGTTCCCAACCGAAAGTATTGAGAGCCTCAACACTGACAACAGGGATGCCAGGAAGGAAAACGGATTCTTTGTATTCGATAGATTGTTCTTCGAAGAGTTGGAAACAAGGGAAGGATACAACACGGACTCCAAGACCTTGTTCTTCCAAGATCTTACGAGCGTCAGCAGCAATAGCAACTTCAGTGCCAGTGGCAGCAATGATAACATCGGGGGTGCTCTTGGAAGATTCGTAAGCAACGTAAGCACCCTTGAGTGCCTTTTCAATGGAAGAAGAAGGAATCATAGGGACTTCTTGACGAGACAAGGAGATAACAGTGAGCTTGTGACGGTTGGTAATACCAGCATAGTAGGCGGCAGCAACTTCATGACCATCAGCAGGACGGAAAGTTAAAGAGTTTGGAGTAGCACGGAGAGTGGCCAAGGTTTCAATAGGTTGATGAGTAGGACCGTCTTCACCCAAACCAATGGAGTCGTGGGTCATAACAGCAATACCTTGGAGATGGGATAAAGAGGTCAAACGAGTGGCGCCCAAGGCGTAACTGATGAAGTTAAGGAAAGAAGCACCGAAAGGAATGAAACCAGCACCATAGGCAGAAATACCGTTGTTGACGGCAAACATACCGTGTTCACGGACACCATAACGGATGTAACGACCAGCATAAGATCCCAAACCAGTAGATTCATGTTGGAATTCTTGGGCAGTCTTCCATTTAGTCAAGTTGGAAGGAGTCAAATCGGCAGAACCACCAACAAGTTCAGGTAAAGCGTCGGCGATAGCGTTGAGGACGTAGTTCGAGAACTTACGAGTAGCAGTGGGCTTTTCATCTGCGGGGAAGGTAGGTAAGTTCTTTTCCCATCCTTCAGGAAGGCGGTTGTCCATTCTTCTTTGTAACTCAGCGGCGAGTTCGGGGTGTTCTTGCTTGTAGCGAGCAAAGAGTTGGTTCCATTCTTCGTTCTTTCTTTGACCTTCTTGGATACGAGATTCCCAGAAAGCGCGAACGTCTTCGGGAACGGCAAACTTTTCTTCAGGGTTGAAGCCAAACTTAGACTTGACATTAGCAATATCATCGTGTTGAAGAGGAGCACCGTGAGTCTTTTCTAAACCCTGGTCTTTAGAACCATAACCAATGGTAGTACGGACCTTGATGAAAGAGGGCTTATCAGTAACGGATTTGGCAATTTCAATAGCGCGAGATAAGGCCTCATAGTCAGAGTCGCCATTGTCAACAGATTGAGTGTGGAAACCGTAGGCTTCATAACGCTTAACAACATCTTCAGTGAAGGCTAAGTTGGTTTCACCATCAATTTGGATTTTGTTGTCATCATAGAGAACAATCAGTTTGCCTAACTTAAGATGACCAGCAAGGGAGGCAGCTTCACTGGCAACACCTTCTTGATTACAACCATCACCCATAAGGACGTAAGTGTAGTGATCAATAATATTGAATCCAGGGCGGTTGAAAGTGGCGGCAAGGTGAGCTTCAGCCATGGCTAAACCGACAGCATTACAGAAACCTTTAGAGAATATTGATTAGAATGAATTTATATGAAAAAGAGTATATCGTTGTACCTTGACCAAGGGGACCAGTGGTGACTTCAACACCATCAGTTAAAAAGTTTTCAGGATGACCAGGGCACCTAATTCATTATATATTAATATTGCAAGTTACAATAAATTTTTCATAACTTACTTGCTGTCAAGTTGACGGAAGCTCTTGAGGTCATCAATGGTTAAATTATAACCAGCTAAGTGGAGAGTAGAGTAAAGTAGAGCACAGGCGTGTCCGTTAGAAAGAACAAAACGATCACGATTGATCTAAAATTACGTTAGTTTGATTATTTACTACTTAATCAATGACTTAGTATTACCCAAGAAGAGTTTTTGGCATTGTAGTTCATCTCTTTTCCATATAAAATTTGGGCCATGGGAGCACAACCCATAGGAGCACCAGGATGACCAGAGTTGGCAGCTCTGACCATATCAGCAGAGAGTAAACGGATGGTATTAACACATTTGGTTTGTAATTCTGACATGATTATTGTTTGGAAGTTACGTAATATTTTTGGAATCAGAGTTGAATTTAGCTATCCGATACGAAATCAATATCTATTTATATGAGAACAAGAAAGAATCCACTTTACAATATGTGATGACTATGAACTTAACTTGATAATACTTTGATTTAATTAACCAATCAGAGGGCTGATTTTATTATTAATATGTAATCAATTGTAATTGATTGGACTCTGTTACAAATCATTTCTTAATGCTCATTTACTAATTAATCAAATCTGATTTTTAATCAGTTTCGCTAAATGGAGTATTTAGTTAAAAAAACTTGATAACATGCCATCCAACACCATGTTTCTCAAAGTGGTATCTTTCTTAATCATAATATTACTTAAAATCTCGAAAGATGACATTTTAACGAATCCGTTAGAACTAATCTTCGAAATTGATATTTGTTATAGAGCTCAGTATATCTTATTACATTATTCCACCAATTCCACCGGAGAATGATATTATTGTAGAGTAATATATGTGTATATTTTATGATTATTTGATATTCTAGATATTGGTTATAAAAAATAACACATTTTATTTTATATTCACCAATATTTGTATAATTAAAGAACACATTAATGATAAAAGACGCCATATTTATTTAAGAGAGTTAATCACATTGCATTCTTATACTTGAATAATATAGTAATTTATTGATATGAAAATGACTCGTTAAATTAATACTTTAATTAGCAAACATGCGTGGCATATATTTTAATCTAGTTTATATTATTTCATTATATCTCGTATTATATATTGGTCACGCTACTCATATATAATGAAAAGATAATAATCTTGATAATATAATAGAAATTTAGATATTATTTTAATGAAAAAGTAATCGAAATTTAATTTATGGATAAAATATAATATTCAAGTGATTTATTTTAAAATTATCATTCTAAAATACTAAATAATAAAGCCGATTATACCTACTAAATATTACCAAATAAACTTTTGGAGTTAAATATATTAATCATTAACACTTATATAGTAAGTTTGAAGAAATCAATTAAAAATCAAACAATACATCTCCAATATTTATCATATGATATATCGAAAATAATTCGCTATCAAATGACATTGAATATAATGTGGCTTGTCTATGTTATCATTGATATTACAATTACTTTGACAGATTTACTATTATTCAAATCTATCACTTTATAACATAAAATTTTATAGTTAACTATTATGAATTCTTTGAAGTTTTCTAAAAAATGAATATTCTAAATTTAATAGTAGAATGAGAAATACAACAAAAATTTCCTATTTTCATTCTGATATTAAGTAGTTTAAAAGTAAAAATTATGGGTAATTTTTAGTAAAAGAGCGATAGCAATAATTAATCAAAACTCAGTACCATTGCACATATGATTTGTTTATACGTGACTTGGAAAAATTTCCCTTTTTAATATTGTTGTAAAACATCAAATATTAAAATCGCAAGCATTCAACTACAAAATTTTTGAGATATTCCTTTATAATGAAATCATAAATTGATTCAATGTTAATATAGTTTAATTTTTTATTTAATACTAATTATCTCAGTTTACTAATTTACAGTTCATTAAGTTTAAATTGTATTTTAGTAACTTATACTATAACAATATTTTTTAATTTATAAAATCATTATATTATATATAGAATATAAATATTGATTTTATTCAATGTTAATTTCAATATAATTTAATTGTTAGTCATGTGGATTTTAAATTTATTTGAACATTATATTTTTATAAGTCATTTTAGTCTCAAACACTCCTGAACATCTTAATCCAACAACTATAATAAAGTCACTGGAATTTATTATATTGCATCTTTGTTTTTCTTTGTTTTTAAAACTGTGGACTTAGCATAAACATAAATCCCATTATTTGATGCATATATGATTTTATCCTAATTAATTTCTTTATTCAAATATACATTATTGTATCTATTTGTAAATTACTCTCTTGTCATTTTTAGGCCATTGCGCTGTTTAGGTAATTTATTGTTTTACAGCTTTTTGAAAATATTTTATTTGTCTAGATAGACATAATTTTATAGTATTTTAGCTTCAATCCTGACTTGATATTATTTTATTATGAAAACTACCCAATACCAAAATATGTATAGAAGCATGGATAATTAAAACAACTGCCAAAAGTTTGGTACATAATTGAATCAATTTGCCAAAAATTATTTATGAATTTCATACAATACCAAATATTTGTTGAATATTAATCCAACAAAATAACTTTTCAATTTACCAAAATCATATTATTAAAGCAAGATTATCATCAATTGTTTTCTACTTTTTACCAAGGAATATAATTGAAAATTTACAAGTAAATATACTTTTCAAGTATTCACTTGATCTTTGATTTATTAATATTCATTATTTTTTTGGTGGTTATTGGAAATCATTTAATATCTCTGACTTACTATTTTATAACTTAGTAAATCTAATATAATTGATTAATATTTACAATTATTTTGTTTAAATTTATCGACCAAAATCAATAATATACACCAAGTTTAAACTTGGCTATTAATTAATCATATTTATAAATAATTATTTTATTTTGATATCTGATTCTTGAAAAATTACCAATAATTAAATAAAGGTATATCATTTTATAATCAAATAATATAATATTTACTATATCATAATTTTATCATTATATACTTAAAATTTTAATATTTTATTAATTTTATTATTTCTATATATTATTAATAATTTAATAAAATTTTAAATTATTATATATTTACAATAGGTTATAAAACTATTCAAATAATTTCTCATGATATATATTATATATTATATTTATATTAATAATATGGTATTAAAAGAGTTAGATCTATAATAATATAAACAAAATCCAATATTATTAATTTAAATAGAATTTTATAAAATTATAGCTTATAAAAAATCGAAAGTATATTTATATATTGTTTAACTATTGTTTAATTATCTTTTAAATTAAAGCAAATTATTATATAATTAATAATTGCATTTATATATTTTAAAATAAAATATTCTCCAAATTGAAAATTTTAATATATACTAATAATTCTAATAATTATATATATTTCAAATATCGTTTTTATAAAATAAGCAATTTTTATGATAAATATTAATATTTTAATTTTATA